>JBBPBX010034135.1:10956-32821 GCA_038048925.1 Garcialebias charrua
TATCATTTAATGTAAAAAATAAAATAAAACAGCCTAAATGTTAAAATCAGCTGCTGGTCATTTGAAACGGAATCATCAGCTACAGAAATAAAAAAAAATCATGTTTCTCTCAACATCGTACAACAAACATGACGAAAATCAAAAGTGAACGCAAACCAAAAGAGGAACTCTGATAATTAATTGGACTTTATCAGAACTTTACGCTCACAGATAAATCTGAGCAGAAACAGATGATCTCCTTTGTCCCAGGTCTGTGTGAGTTCTCGCTTGGGGAGTTTCGGGTTATATGAACCTGTAGGCATCAACAGAACATATTGACCAGTTGTGCCTATCTCTGCTTTCACCCAGTACCTGTAAATAAAAAACACAAACATTATAAAATAAAATAAATCTTTATGTAACTTCTGCAGCAGGAAATAAACAGCAAAAGTGTCAGTTTGATACAAAAACAACAGCAAACATCTGACAGGTTGTAAATTAAATTTCATTATTATTTGCTCCTGAAAATGCAACAGAAACACAAAAAGAATAATTTCTTATTTCATGATAGTTTCATTCAATAGAAGATATTTTAGAAATGGCTGTAGAAGCTGAAAACATATGGCTTAATTGTAATTCAGAAATAAATATGAAAAAATAATCAGATATAATTTTTAAAAAGATATTAGAGCACAGCTATACAAAAGGTTGATTAAATTTCAAGTTTGTTTTCATCAAAATATTAATTATTCTAATTATTAAAGTCCCATGTTTGTAGTTTGGATGTAGTTTTATTTGCCACTATTCAGTTAATTTTTATGTTTATTTAAGTTTTTCAGTCACCTTTGTGGGTTTTTCTTTCTTGAATGAAAGGGTAACAATATGTTTGATCATGTCCATGTAATTAAAATACACAAATTTAAAAACTTTTTTATTCTACATTTGATGTTTGATCTTAGAAAACTAATGCAGCAGAATATTTAAATGTAACTGCAAATTTAAAAATGAATAAAAAAGAATCCCATGTAAAGACTCAGATTTTGATTTATTGTCTTTTTTTTATTTGAAGAGGCTTTATTCAATGGAGGATCAGTTTGCAACAACATCTGAAGTTATTTGAAATAATTTGTTCATACCTGTATAAATAATAAAATATTCTGTAGTGAAATGTTATATAACTTCTGTCTAAAAGAATAAATAAAACCCTAAATCTTCACAGTGCAGTATGAGAGTGGAATAAAAAGATTCCAGTTTTTTAAATTCTCTTACCCCAAAGTGTCGTTATGTCCATCAACCCAGACCCAGCGGTTGTTAATTTGTCTCAGCCCCAACCAGTATCCATGATCATCGCTGTTGTAGGGCTCTATGTGATTACTGAGAAACTCCTGTAAATTAAAACATGCAGAGCATCAGAAACATTTACAAATTTTAATCTCAGTACAATAAAACTAGTTCAGACTGTTAAAAGTATTTGTAGTTAAAGTTGTAATGTTGTTCTGAGAGCTCAGCTGTTCTTGCAGATTCTCAACAACAACCAGATCTGCAGACTGGCTTTGACAAAACTGTTGACTTGTCTCCCAGGTTTTCCAAGAAGTTTCTTTGTAGAACAGGTAGCACTTGTTCTGGAACAGAACCCAGTTGTTCTGACAGGGCTGGCAACCTGGGTTCATTAAATTAAATAAAAAATGGGTAAAGCTATGGTCAAATTAAGAGCCAACTGTAAAATATTATTTACAAAGGTGAACAAAATCTTAAATGATTTTAATTTTATTATCTTCTAAATGTTTATGCTTGAATAAAATGACATGATGATGTTGGATCAGCAAAAATAATAAACACAAATAATGAAAAATTTAAAATCTCCCAGAGGAGCTGCTTTTAAACAAAATAAAAAGTTTGTGGAAATAGACCTCAGATCTGTCTGAGCTCTCACTCATGTGCTGTCTTCAGTCATGTCAGCCGCTGGAAAACGATTAAAACGGTTTTGGACAATTTTATTAATGTGAATGTTGATTCAGCAGGATTTAACCACTGTTCTGCTACTTTTTCCTTTTAGCTGACCACCTAAACTTTTCCTGCTCTTATCTTGTCTTTTGCTATTTTTAGCTAGCTAGCCTTCTGTTCCTTTGTCTAATTATTTGCTACTTTTAGCTAATAATTGCTGCTACTTTAAACTAGAAATTTACTACATTTAGCTAATAGTTTAGCACATTTAGCTTTCAACTACCGGTAGTCTGCTGCTACATTTAGCTTTTAGCTAATATTTTGCTGTAATTTGCTACAATTTTGCTATTTTATTTAGCCTTTAATGACTTTAAACTAATCTTTTTTCTATTTTTAGCTTTATCTGCTACATTTTTTTAAATGCATTCATTGATTTATTTATTCATTTAAAATAAACAAAACTAATTAATCAAAAAGAAAATTCATTTTTGCTTTATTTTTAAGCTAGCTGTTGCTACGTTTAGCAAACTTATAGCTAAATTTAGCTTTAAATTAGCTACCTGCTACATTTAGCCATTAGCTAATAATTTTGTGCTTTCAGCTTTGAACGTTTGCTAGATTTTGCTTTTAGCTAACGTTTTGATGCTTTTAAATAGCATGATGCTACATTTTTCAGGGACTGTTCTGTTATTTAAGCCATAACCACCCTGTTTCAGCTTCTTGAGAAAACTTCAGCGGCTATCCGGCGCTCAGCGTTCACATTTTATGTTATTTTATCAGCAATTAAAACAGCCGTTATTACTTGTTACATCCCCATATGTAGCGGTCAGACTGCCTCTCCTCTACCTCCATAATAGTTTCACGTGGTTAGGTTTAGAGTTAAGGGTCTTGTGTTTAGGTTTAGGGTCTTGGTCAGGTTTAGGCACAAATGTACAAAGATGTAAAACACTTTTGCCAAAACCATAATGCGAGTTCATCAAAGTGAAACCATACCGGATCGGTCGAGGCCCGGGTTAACAACGACCGCCACTGGTGCTATTGACAAACAGGGTGCCGGTGGAAATTGTGCTACAATTAGTCAAAGACCCCGAGGAGGGAAACGTGTCAGGAGACAGAGGGAGAAGAGGAAAGTGAAGAATGTAGGACTGAGGGTTGCAACTCTGTGGGGACAATGACAGGCAAAGGTAGAGAGCTGGCTGACATGATGCAGAGAAGAAAGGTAGATGTTTTATGTGTCCAAGAGACCAAGTGGAAGGGCAGCAAGGCTCGCAGTATTGGAGCAGGGTTCAAACTGTTTTACCATGGTGTGGATAGAAAGAGAAATGGAGTAGGGGTGGTCCTGAAGGAGGAGCTGGCAAAGAATGTAGTAGAGGTGAAGAGAGTGTCAGATAGGGTGATGTGTCTGAAGGTAGAAGTAGAAGGTCTGATGCTAAACATAGTCAGTGGTTATGCTCCACAGGTTGGATGTGATGGGGAGGAGAAAGATACATTTTGGAAAGATTTGGATGAAGTGATAGAGAGTATTCCCAGGGAGGAAAGAGTGGTGATTGGAGCAGACCTGAATGGACATGTTGGTGAAGGAAACAGAGGGGATGAGGAAGTGATGGGTAGGTTTGGTGTCAAGGAAAGAAACCAGGAAGGACAGATGGTGGTGGATTTTGCCAAGAGAATGGAAATGGCTATAGTCAATACCTATTTCCAAAAGAGGGAGGAACATAGAGTGACCTATAAGAGTGGAGGAAGGAGTACACAGGTCGACTACATTCTGTGTAGAAGAGGAAACCTGAGGGAGATTGGAGACTGTAAGGTTGTGGCAGGGGAGAGCGTGGCCAGACAGCATCGGATGGTTGTGTGTAGAATGACTGTTGTTGTGAAGAAGAGAAAAAGAGTAAAATCAGAGAAGAAGACCAAATGGTGGAAGCTAAAGAAGGAAGAATGTTGTGAGAAATTCAGAGACGAGCTGTTAAAGGCTCTGGGTGGTAAGAAAGAGCTTCCAAGTGACTGGGCTACTACAGCAACAGTAATTAGAGAGACAGGTAGGAAGGTACTTGGTGTGTCATCTGGACAGAGAATGGATGATAAGGAAACCTGGTGGTGGAATAGTGAAGTGCAGGACGCCATTCAAAGAAAGAGATTAGCCAAGAAGAAATATGACAGTGAGAGGACTGAAGAGAGGAGACAGGAATATAAGGAGATGGGACATAGAGCAAAGAGGGAAGTAGCTAAGGCAAAGCAGAGGGCGTACAATGAGTTATATGGGAGACTGGACACTAAAGAGGGCGAGAAGGACTTGTACCGATTGGCAAGACAGAGGGATCAGGCTGGAAAGGATGTGCAGCAGGTTAGGCTTATTAAAGATGGAAATGGTAATGTTCTAACAAGTGAGGAGAGTGTGACAGGAAGATGGAAGGAGTAATTTGAGGAGATAATGGATGAAGAGAATGAAAGAGAAAGACGAGTGGAGGTCATGTATACTGTGGACCAGGAAGTGGGAAAGATTAGTGAGGGTGAAGTCCAGAAAGCTCTGAAAAGGATGAAGAAGGGGAAGGCAGTAGGACCTGATGACATACCAGTGGAGGTTTGGAAATGCCTTGGAGAGATGGCAGTGAGGTTTTTGACTCAAATATTTAATGGAATATTTGAGGGTGAGAAAATGCCTGAAGAATGGAGAAGAAGTGTGCTGGTGCCCATTTTTAAGAACAAGGGTGATGTACAGAGTTGTAGCAACTACAGGGGAATTAAGTTGATGAGCCACACAATGAAGATCTGGGAGAGAGTTGTGGAAGCAAGACTTAGACAAGAGGTGACTATCTGTGAGCAACAGTATGGTTTCATGCCAAGAAAGAGCACCACAGATGCCATCTTTGCTTTGAGGATGTTGATAGAGAAGTACAGAGAGGGTCAGAAAGAACTCCATTGTGTGTTTGTGGATTTAGAAAAAGCATATGACAGGGTGCCAAGAGAGGAGGTGTGGTATTGCATGAGGAAATCTGGAGTGGCAGAAAAGTATGTTAGACTGGTACAGGACATGTATGAAGACAGCAGGACAGTGGTGAGATGTGCTGTAGGAGTGACAGATAGCTTCAAGGTGGAGGTGGGATTGCATCAAGGATCGGCTCTGAGCCCCTTCCTGTTTGCTCTGGTGATGGACCGACTAACAGATGAGGTCAGGCAGGAATCCCCATGGACTATGATGTTTGCAGATGACATTGTGATCTGTGGTGAGAACAGGGAACAGGTGGAAGAGAACTTGGAGAGGTGGAGGTATGCACTTGAAAGAAGAGGAATGAAAGTCAGCCGTAGTAAGACAGAGTACATGTGTGTGAATGAGAGGGAGGCCAGTGGAACAGTGAGGCTACAAGGAGCAGAGGTCACAAAGGTGCAGGACTTCAAGTACTTGGGGTCCACTGTCCAGGAAAATGGGGAATGTGGTAAAGAGGTGAAAAAGAGAGTCCAGGCAGGATGGAGCGGATGGAGAAAAGTTTCAGGAGTGATTTGTGACAAAAAGGTGTCAGCAAAGGTCAAAGGAAAAGTTTACAAGACAGTGGTGAGACCAGCTATGTTGTATGGTCTGGAGACAGTGTCATTGACAAAAAGACAGGAGAAAGAACTGGAAGTAGCAGAAATGAAGATGCTGAGGTTCTCCTTAGGAGTGACAAGGATGGATAAGATCAGGAATGAGATCATCAGAGGTACAGCACATGTTGAACAACTGGGAGATAAAGTTAGGGAGGCCAGACTGAGATGGTTTGGACATGTCCAGAGGAGGGACAGTGGGTATATTGGTAGAAGGATGTTAGAAATGCAGCTGCCAGGAAAAAGACAAAGAGGAGATATATGGATGCAGTTAGAGAGGACATGAAGGTAGTTGGAGTGAGGACAGAGGATGCAGAGGACAGAGTGAGGTGGAGGATGATGACTCACGCGCTGTGGCGACCCCTGAAAAAGGAAAAGCCGAAAGAAGAAGAAGAAGAATTATGAAGTTTTCTTCCACAGCCAGAAGGAAACACGTCCATCAATTATCAGTTTGACTTTGACATTTTGAATAAATATTTTCTCACCTGTACTTGAACAAAGTGAACAAAATATAAAGAAAACAAGTTTAAAACGTTTATAATTCCACCAAACAGCTGCCTTGATCAATTTAGGAAGTTTGTAGATTGAAACAGTTTAACACCATCAGATCTAGTTTCCAGTGCTAAGTATGAATAAAATCAAAATATCCTAAAAGAGCACTCCAACTACTCAGGTGTCCAAACTAAAGCAACACTTGTAGAATAAAACCCCCAAACAAACCAACTTGTTTTCAGGATGTGTTTCTTTGTTTGCAGATGACTGACATGAATGACTTTATCACCTGATCAACCTGCAGCTCCTGTGGAAGATGATTTTGCAGCAGCTGAAATAAGTTCACAGTTTCAGGTCACCAAAGTGAAGAACTTACTTTTGTTGGGACAGAAGTCTTTAACTGGAAAAGGGTCAAAGGTCAGGATGACTCCCAGAGTCCAGTTGAGGTTGTTCCTTTCTTTTGTCAGCCTCT
Source organism: Garcialebias charrua (assembly GCA_038048925.1). Taxonomy (NCBI): domain Eukaryota; kingdom Metazoa; phylum Chordata; class Actinopteri; order Cyprinodontiformes; family Rivulidae; genus Garcialebias; species Garcialebias charrua. The sequence goes on from JBBPBX010034135.1 coordinate 17,420, forward strand.
CAGTTTGATTCATCAGGTTCATTTTGTCCACAGCTAGTTGTTTGGTTTGATTCATCAGGTTCATTTTGTCCACAGCTAGTTGTTTGGTTTGATTTGTTAGGCTGATGTTCGCCACACTCAGCTGAACATTTTTAGCTTTGAGGTCGCTGATGGTTGCTTCCTGATCCTTCATTACCATGGAGACTGAGGACCAACGGAGACAGGACACGTTATTCAGAAAGCATAAACTTCATAAGATTTTACTCTGATTTTTAAGTATTTGTCATTTGCAATACTTTTTTTTATTATTCTAATCCGCTGAAGTGGCTAAATAAAGTTTTGGAAGTTGAAAAGGAAACTCACCGATGACTGACAGAACGATGACGGCTATCACCAGAAGGACACAAAGAGTCCCCAAACACACCAACAGCAGAGGAGTCTGACCGTTTGATGCTGTTTCAGCTTCTGGTTAGAAGAAAAAAAATCAGCAAATTGGTTTGTTAGTATTTTTTTTGTCTGTGTTAAACATCTTTTTATTATTATCATACAGTCAGCAGAGTAATTTGTGGATTGAGTCTAAAAAAAACAAAAAATTAAAACAATCTGCCACTTCCTGGCAAAAATTTAAAACCCTAGAAAATACATTTATTGAAATCAGGTATACCCTCATTCAAGTCTAAACTCAGAGTCAGAGTCAGAGTTTCTTTATTTGTCATACGCAACGCATGTGGTACATGTGGAACGATATTGCGTACACAGCATCCCACACAATATAAAATGTAAAAGGAAAACAGTAATAAAATTTAAGATATGAACTAAGAAAATCCTTTAACTTAAAATATGCTAAACACTAGTAGTACAAAACAACATGCTGAACAGCAGCACAAACATGAGTCTGTGTGAGCAGATGAGCACAAATGAACACAGCAACATGAAACAGATCAGCAGCAACATGAAACAGATCAGCAGCAACATGAAACAGATCAGCAGCAACATGAAACAGATCAGCAGCAACATGAAACAGATCAGCAGCAACATGAAACAGATCAACAGCAACATGATGTGATTTTTTTCACAAGGATTATTCTGGTGACTGTTGATAAAATCCTGGTTTGCTGTCATCTGAGTGTTGTTCAGAAAATAAAGGTCTGAGCCACTTTATCCCAAAATATATTTTCTGAAGTGACAAAAGAAATAAAACTTTATCCTTCACTGTATTATTCAAACTGCACCTAACAGAATCATTAATGTATTCATAAACCTCATCCCAAATCTGACAACAGAAGAACCTTTTAAACTAAATATTGTAGCAATATTCTGTATTTAAACACAAATCTAGAACCTCTACATACAAACAGAAAAAAGCCAGAGGACTTACTTGGTGAATTCTTGTCAGCAGGTTCTGTAGATTTTACTGCAGAGTTAATGTTTGGCTTCTGTTTTGTCTCTGAAAAAAATTATAAATGTATCTGTAAAAACCCAATTTGTTTCTATTTGTTGAGTTAAATCCATGACAAACACAAAATTAAGCCCAGTTTGACTGATTAAAATAAATGTTTGCCTTCAACAAGTTAATTCCTAAATAACTGTTGGCTGAAATCCAATTTAAATCTGTCATCATCATAAAATGTTAACCGGGAGATTTGACCTTTTTTATGTTGAGTATTTTCATAAATCACTGAAGAACCATCGTCTACGTCCATCATGAAGAGTCGCAGATATAAACTGCTGCTAAAGACGGGACTGAACTAAACAGTTTATAAAGAGCAAACAAATGTTTCCTCTTCCTCTTAACATTTGATAAATTCACAAGGCACACACAAAAACAGATAATACTTTGGAATCACAATAGAAAAAATAACTAAAGAAAAGGAAGCTGAAGAACTACCTCTTTAAGTTTAAGTTAATTTTCAATCCACCAACAATTGGTTTCATCTGCAGCCTCTAAGATTTACATTTCATTTAAACAACAATAGTAAAACCATTCATTTCATCTTTAATATTCATATTTCCATGTTTTGCATCAAGATGTAGCTGCACACCTGGAGCTTCGTGTTTGAAAGAGTCTAGTCAAGTCACAGCAGTGCATGTGGACCCTTCATCATGGATACACTACCACCAAGTTCACCACTGGACCCCGATACGCTGATACCACCGTGATAAACAACCACCACTCCTCTAAAGAGGTTTGGACGTGCTCAAAACTATTGTGGACTGATCTCACTCTATCATATGTAGTGAGGACACAGTGGTTAATTTGAGCCGGATTCTGCTGGAACAAGATCCGGGAACGCTCTCATTTTGACTGCTCCAATCTGGCACAACTCAAATCTCCGCCCAGCGCGCTTTTTTATTTTGGTTATCCATCCATCCATCCCCGCTTCTTCCATTTTAGGTCACGGGGGTTGCCGGTGCCCATGTCCAGCAATCACTGTGAGAGGGGCGGGGTACACTCTGTTCGGGTCACAAGTCCATCACAGGGACACATGGAGACAAACAGCCATTCAGTCTCTCACTCACACCTAGGGACAATTTAGAGTTACCAATCAGTCTAACATGCATGCTTGTGGTCTGTGGGAGGAAACCGGAGTACCCGGAGAAAACCCACACATGCACAGAGAGAACATGCAAACGCCACCCAGAAAGACCCACGACCCGGGATTTTTGAACCAGGGACTTGCTCACTGAGACGCAGCAGCTCTACCAGTTGCACCACCGTGCTGCCGTTATTTTGATTATTTATTAAAAATACAACGAGAGAAGATGTTGCCCGGAAAATACAACGAGAGAAGATGTTGCCCGGGCTGTGGAGTGATGTTCTGTATGTAGAAGTAAAGGCGGAGAGAGTTTCAGATAGAGTGATGTGTCTAAAGGTAGACACAGGAGATCTGATGATAAATGTAGGTGGCTATGCTCCACAGGTTGGATGTGATGTAGCAAAGAAATATAAATTTAGGAAATCAGTTGTTCAGCACAGGCTGAACAACTGGGAGATAAAAGTTAGAGAGGCCACACTGAGATGGTTTGGACATGTCCAGAGGAGGGACCGTGAGTATATTGGTAGAAGGATGTTAGAAATGCAGCTCAGAGGAAACAGACAAAGATGAGATCTATGGAGGCAGTTAAGAGAACATGGAGGTGGAGTGAGGACAAAGGACAGAGTGAGATGGAGGAGGAATGCTCACTGTGGCAACTCGAAGTAGATGAAGACGAAGCTGAAGACATGTAGGCTTAAATATATTTCTTGACAGTAATTGATATGTCCATTGACAAGTTCAGACCAAGACAAACTCGATTGTCACAGAACACTGATCATTGTCACTGTTTTCCATGACACCATCACAGACTTTGGGCAGATATTCTTCTCCAGGGTGAACAATCCCACATCAGGCTGGAGCCCAGATGTGGAGGGTGACCCACAGTAACGAGTAGTGATGTGTTTCATGGTTAATGGTAGCAGGCAAGTCAGTGGTTGACCTGAAATGATGGTCTATGTTTTCATAAATACAAAACTTACTTGGTGCCATTGTCTCTTGCTGCTTAGGTTTAACTTCAGAATAAATCGGCTGGTTGACCTTTTCCTCTGAAAAACAAAACTGTATGAGCATCCGATGTGTAATAGATCTCGAATAAGAATTATTCACATATAAAAGTTGCTTTTAAAAGAAGTGAGCTAACCTATTCCTAGCGTAACCATTTGATGAGGAAGCAGATAAACAATGATGAACTGATTTGATTCAGCCTAACTTAAATGATGGAGCTCCTGATTTGATGTTTGTGTCTGATAAGTTCATCTTGACATCTTATCATGAGGCTGTAGAAAAGCTTCAGACAGAAGAGCATTACTACAGAATTTCCTGTTGTCACTCAAACACTTTGGGTGTTTTAAGGAACTACATGTTAGAGGTATTTAAAAATCTTTATGTTTGTGTATGTTATGTGTGTGTGTATGTTATGTGTACACCTGTATTTCAGACCATTTTCCCATCTTATTTGAATTTTCCACCCCTCCTGCACCGAAGGCTGTCCTCCCAGCACATTTCTGCCGCTCCATCACCCCATCCACCCCAAGTCAGTTCACTGATGCCTTTAAGAGCACTGACTTATGCTCTGCTGTCAGCCTGGACCCATCTCTACATCCTGAGAACTTCATCACCTCCTTCCATCACACCTGCACAACGATCTTGGACTCCATCGCTCCTCTCAAACAGGCTTCTTCAAAGAACAAACCACCCCATGGCTCAATGAGACAACGCGGGCCCTTCGACAACGCTGCAGGAAAGCAGAGCGAAAATGGAAGCGGGACCGGCTTCATGTATCCCAGGGAATACTGAGAGACTGTCTCTGTGATTATCAAAATGCTGTTAAGCAGGCCAAATCACAGTACCTCTCCAACTTAATCTCCACCAGCTCCAACCGGCCGAGGATGCTTTTTAGCACAATCCAGTCCGTCATTAATCCTTCTGTCAATGTTCTGAAAACTGCTACTCGGTCTACCTGTGACAACTTTCAGAGCTATTTTGTCAACAAAATAGACTCTATCAGGCAGAACATTGTCAGCCCATCAAACACTGTCCAGTCATGTGCGTCTGCAATAACCACCACTGTTTTTGACGAGTTCAACCTGGTTTCACTGCCTAACCTCATCAAGGTAGTTCAGCAGATGAAACCGACAAACTGTTCTCTGGACATCATTCCCTCTAAAATTTTCAAACAGTCCTTTGATGTAATTGGTCCTTGTGTTTTGTCATTTATTAACAGCTGTCTAACTTCAGGTTATGTGCCATCTGCTTTCAAACACGCTGTGGTCAGGCCTCTTCTCAAAAAACCAGGCCTTGATCCTACAGCTCTCTCTAATTTCAGGCCAGTTTCCCATCTGTCATTTTTATCGAAGGTCCTAGAAAAGATTGTTTTTATTCAACTTCAATCTTTTCTAGAGCACAACAACCTGTTTGAAAAATTTCAGTCTGGTTTTCGAGCCCGTCACAGTACTGAATCTGCACTGCTCAAAGTGCAGAATGACATTCTTCTGTCCCTGGATGCAAAAAACCCTGTTCTGCTGGTGATGTTAGACCTTTCAGCAGCTTTTGACACCGTCGACCATCAGGTACTAATCAACCGTTTGTCTCAGCTGGTTGGCCTCCAGGGAGCTGTGCTAGAATGGTTCAGATCTTACCTAACCGGGAGAACCTTTTCTGTCATGATAGGTGATCTGTCCTCCTCTTCATCAACCCCTCTGACCTCTGGCGTACCACAGGGATCCATTCTGGGGCCAGTCCTCTTTTCTCTTTACATACTACCATTAGGATCAATCATTGCATGTCATAATCTGTCTTTTCATATGTATGCAGATGATTTACAAATCTATCTGCTAGTCACTTCCAACCCCTCACACAGTTCAAACACTATTGTCAACTGCTTAAATGACATTAAGCACTGGCTCTCCCAAAACTTCCTCCACCTAAACACAGATAAAACTGAATGCATTTTATTTGGTGCACCCAATGACACCAGCAACATCCTTCCCAGTCCCAGTGTTGGTTTTCCCCTCCCCCACTTCAACCCGGTTGTCAGAAATCTTGGAGTGCAGCTTGACTCCAACTTAAAGCTTGATAAACAGATCAGTTCTGTTGTCAAAACCAGCTTCTTTCAGCTCCGTCTGCTCTCTAAAGTAAAGTCACTCCTCAGCCGTAGTGATCTGGAGAAAGCCATCCATGCCTTTGTGACCTCCAGACTTGACTATTGTAATGCTTTGTATGTTGGTATTAATCAATCCTCCATCTCCCGTTTACAGCTTGTACAAAACTCTGCCGCCCGCTTTTTGACCAACACACGGAAATATGAACACATCACTCCTGTCCTGTCCTCTTTACACTGGCTCCCGGTTCAGTTCAGGATACAGTTCAAGCTGCTCCTGTTTGTTTTCAAAGCTCTGAATGGACTTACACCTCTGTACATCTCAGAACTTTTGAAAGTCCATCAGCCCAGCAGAGATTTACGCTCTGCCAGTCAACACCTGCTGGAGGTGCCTCGCTCAAGGTACAAACAATGGGGAGACCGGTCCTTTTCTGTTGCCGGCCCAAAAGCCTGGAACAGTCTCCCCCTTGAGCTGCGTGCCACCTCTGATCTGACTCTGTTCAAAACCAGACTGAAGACCCACTTGTTCAAAAAAGCTTTCAGTGTGTAACTTTTATTACTTTGGTATTTTAGTATGTAGCATTTTTATTTCCATTGCCTCCTTTTATTGCTGTTGTTTTTTATTCTATTTTCACTGATTTATTGTACCGGTTTTTATATTTTCTGTCCTGTTAAGCACCTTGGTCAATGCAAGGCATTGTAGGAAGGTGCTATACAAATTAAGTTTATTATTATATTATTATTATAAATTCCTTATATTTTACTATCTTAATTTACTTTACTGGTCCCTCAAGTGTTCTGAGTTTCATAGGGTTTTGACCTGACCTCATTCCTGTTTTTTACTAGGTGCACAAAGCTCAACCTGTCATGCTGCACAATATCTAATTAGGTTTCCCAGAACAGATTACAAACAAAATGTTCGGCTCCAGTTCATTGCCTGAGAAGATGTGATGAAACTGTGCTTGACCTCACTGATATTGTTTCTGTGTCACTCGCTTGACTCTGTGTCACTCGCTTGAATAAAAGATGGACTCAAATCTTAGGAAGTTGGAATTGATTCTGACCTAATCAAGTGAACTTCCCTCTTTGCAAAGAGTCGTCCTAAATCTCACGGCTGTTGTCTTGTGTGAATTATTTATTTAAAGGTGTAATGATGAAAATACCTATCACTACAGAACTCACTTTGTGCTGCAGGTTCTTCAGCTTTTTTCCCCCAAGATTGTCATTGGATTGTGGAATGGTTTGGAGAATGATGTTAAAAATGCTAAGTCCATGTTTACATTTAAGAAAATTATCAAAACTGAATTGTTAAAAAAAAAAATGAAGGAGCTTAATGTGTACTGTTGTAGTGGACCTACCCAGGGTCAAACTAAGGTTTTTGAACTGTCCAGAGATGACCTTTACTGACCTCTCAGTAAAGCAAGACATTTACCACAAAATCATTCCATTAGCTGTATTCTGAGAACATTAGTCACCAAAAGAGACTATTTCTATCTTTGATTTTAGGCTGATGTGATCAAAAGAATAACTTTTGCCATTTTCATGATATATGTTATATGCTGTTATTCTTTAAATATGAAACATCAATGTGTCATTTCTGCAAGTGAAAAGGTGTCAAAGTTCAGCTAAAATGTCAAACTGACTTACACTGAAATTGTTTTTGTCGAGTTTAAGCTAAAACTCTCATCTAGCGTCTGTAAGTCTCTCACTCAGATACTTTTCCTAAACAATTTCCTTCTCTGCGCTGAATTTCACCTTGAATAGTGATAACAAGTGGACCAATGAAAAAGAGACAAGTTTCTCTCCTCTCTAATTCTCTTTTAAGTTCTAACTTTGCGGAAACGCTTCAGAGTTTGCTGGGAGCTTCGAAAGAGATGTGAACCTTCCCAAAGGGCTGTGGTACGCTTGGTCAAGAGCTAACGACCTTCGTCATCCAGCTGGGACTGATAACTTGCTGTTATGAGTCCACTTCGAATGAGCGTAAGCTCAAACTTTGTTATTCCTTCCTGGAATAATTTATCTTGAGCCAAAAAACCACGATTGCCACGGCTTCTGCCGACGAAAGCGAGTATCACCGACACCGACAAGGTAAACACGCGTGGAGTCCAGCTTGGACTTGCGGGACCGACGACTCGTCAGTCTAAAGCTGATCACAGTTCTTTACCAGAACCAAGGCGGACGTCTTAAGGTAAAGGAGCAGCTGTTTGCTTGCTGGAGGTGTGATGATATCTTAGCTGGACGCGTACGGAAGAGTGTCATCTGGTTTCATAAATACAAGATAAACTTCCTCTCTTAACCTCCCAATTCTTCTTAAATCTTTCCTCCTCTCCTTTCCCTAAATTCTAAGCTGGAAACTATTTTAAGCTGAAGAGCCCACAGACTAAATATGTTAACATCCAATATTGAAGTCTGTTGTGTTAAATTTAAGTGTGCTGACGTATTAATTTGAAAGAAAGTGAAATCATGTCAATCAAGTGTAATGGTGTTGATTTTAGTTGATTTATTTTAAATAAATGGTAGTGTCTCTTTGACATATCAAGCTAAGTTAACGTGTCCATTGTCACTCTATAGCTCTGTTTATGTATCCATCATAAAGATCACAGAAATATTGGGTAAACTGAAAAAGAAAAGAATCCGTGAATTTACTATTCAATCTGAATAAGTAAATTAATTAAGGTAAAGAGGTCAGTATTAATATTGACCTCCTCATAATCCTTTACACTGTATTAGAGTTGGAAAATTGTATTAGAGTTAGAAAATTAGAAAGTTATTTATTCTGTTCTGTTATTTGTAGATTATTGTTGTTTGAACTTATTGTTTGAAAAAAAGGGTCAGATATAATAAGATTTTTTTTCTTCCCTCTGCTACTTTTCATTTTATATTTTGTATTCTTATCATTTATGGGATTGTTTTGTATTGCATTTTAAAATAAATAAATTTATAAATAAATAAATAAATAAATAAATAAATAAATAAAAGGTTGTCATGTCCTCTTTTTTATATCCAGAAGAAACAACAGATGAGGAAATGTTCTAAAACAATAGTTGTCATTTATACCAATCTGCAAGAGAGACTCAAGACTCTTTGTGCACCACCGTTTGCAGAGGAAATGTTTTTAACTAACTGTGCCAACTATATGCCTGAAAAACATAAATTCTGAGAAAAAAAATCAACCATTTAACACACAAAGAGCAGAGAAACATCATGGATCTGTTATCTACATCTCCAAACCTTCCTTAAAACTGCTAAAAAAAATTGTCCACCCAATCAATCATTAAAAACAATTAACGAGCCTTAAACTACAAAGACAAGATTGAAAACTCAGTAACTGTAGATATGGATGGTCTCAATTCAAACCCTTTAAATAGCATGTGACATGTTCATAATAAATGTTCATCTTAAAGAAAGTAGAAGTCTCTCACCTTGTTGAGATACAGCGCTGTTTTTAAAGACCAGTGTGGAATAATTGGCTTTGTCGTCCATCTTTAATCCACCGCTGTTGCTGCTTCAGAGCAGAAACTGAGCAGCTTCAACAGACGCTGCTGACGAACTGGTTATTTCTGAGATGTTCTGTAAAGTCACCGCAACACGACATAGAGAACTAACAGGTTCCTTTTTCTGTAAATGTTTTGTAAAGATCAACCTCACAATCGGAAGCCGGACAGTTTTCAACCCTGATACCAATCAGTTTTAGAAAGTGTGCTTGACCACGCCGGAGAACTGAGCTGCACAGAAATAAGTTGCAAAGTTGTTTTCTCTCCTGCAGCAAGTCGGCCCTCAGCTGGTAGAATTGAACCTTGAGATCCAGCTGGTCAGTGCTGGGTCCGAGCTGATCCCACACGTCTGGTTAGGCACGAATCAGAGGAGCTGGACATCTACTGGAAGACCTCAACAAAAAGGAGGCAGGTTGTGTTGTTTTGTTCAAACACCGAACCAGGGTTCTGACTCATGCTGGTGAAGATTCTCAGTCATCCAGGACATGATCAAATAAAAAAACGTTCAATACAGAATCAACTGGACTTTATTTGTAACAGAAGACATTTCGCTCTTCTGTTACAAATAAAGTCCAGTTGTTTCTGTATTGAGGGTTCTGACTCCAGATGGGTAAAACTATGTAAAGCATAAAGTTAAAGTGAATATGTTATATGCCGTGTATTTGTACATGTATTCACACATTTTCAAAAGAAATGGCAGGAAAACTGATAAAAGTAGCTTTTTTTGTTGTTGGTATAACAACTTGTGTATTAATGTATTTAAAATGTTAGTTTTGGTCTAAGCTTTAAGAAGGACCAAAGAGCCACATGTGGCTCCAGAGCCGCAGGTTGCAGACCTCTGCAGTAGACACACAGATCAGGTGGACTGATACATTCAAGAGTCAAGGTTCTTTATTTGTCATTTGCACCACATGTGGTACATGAGGTGGAATGAAATTGTGTACACATGGTCCCAGTTACATCCAACAAAGTATTAAAATGTAAAAGAAAAACATTAAATAAAACACACTAAGCACTAGTAGAATGAAAACAACATGACAAACAGCAGCAAGAACATGAGTTTGTATGAGCAGATGAGCATGCATGAACATATCAACATGAAACAGATCAGTAGCAACATGATGTGATTCTTCACACTGATTATCCTGGTTAGGGATTCATGAGTCTGTAAAGGAATCTATAGGCCGTTTGTGTAATTAAACACAAACGAGGTCAGTTTACTGACTTACCTATAGATTAGATGATAGATTTTAGCAGGTTTTAGACTGTTTCAAACTTACCATCAGTTAAACGGGGTCTCAACTTTTTCAGATTAAATCAACAAATCTAACGATGTGATTAGCCAGAAATGTAATTTCACAAGGGACTTCAATTTATGTTGGTCTACCAGAAAATAGACCTTTTATTGAAACTATCACAAAATTACATTAAACATTTGTATCGATTGGAGTTCTGATTTAATAACTACGTTGACAAGAATTCAAATTAAAACAAACAGACAGTTTAAACTTAAACTGTTGGCACATTACTTGACAGATTAAATGCTTATGAAAAATAAGAAATAGGAGGAAGGAGTACTGGAAGCTAAGTTAAGCTAAAGTTGGTTACTTTGAACCAGACTGGGTGACACTTTTTCCCACACGAGCAGCTGCTGGGCTCCCGCACGTTCAAACACACCACGGCTCGTTACCTGTTGACGGTTCGTCTCTTGGAGACAAGAGTGGAGAAGTTTGTGGACACACACGTGGATGGGTTTGTCCAGTGGCCGTCCAGTTGGAACTTCAGCGTGAGTGTGCTGATTCACGATACGAGGAAACTCGCCTCCCTCGGCAGGAAACAACGGTCAAGCGCACAGACTGATTTTCAAAATAAAACTTTAGAAAACAAATTCTTCCAGAAGATGAGTGACGAGTTACAGTAAGCTTTACTGTAACTCCAGCTGAGACGTGGGTCGATTTGACACAATGACCGGGCCGTCTCCAGCTTTCCAGAGGAGAGAAGCAAGTTGTCAGTTAGTTCTCCCAAAGCACTAACTAAAAATGCAGGAAATGCCCATTTATAGGGGAGGTGGGGTCTCCCCACCTCCTCGATGACTATTGGCCGAAAGTCTCTTGACGGACAACAGGAAAAATGTTTACAAAGCGACCAGATGGCCGCTCGTGAGCACAGAGAATATTATGGCTAACTTCATAGACAACACAAAAGAAGCTGCAAGTTAAACGTTTACTCTGACCTTGTGCTTTAGATTCAAAGACTGCTTGTTCTGCAGAAATAAACCAGCAGAAGGGTCAAAGTCATGCAAGTAACAGATCATCATTGAAATGACAAAAATACTGTTTGATCAATTCTGAATTAACACACATTAAAGAGAAAGTTCAATCTGATTAATTAGTGTCCATTAATTCAAAATAATTGTAACAAAATATAGTGTCCACTTGTCTCCTTGAGCTCCAAGCAAGTGTAACACTGAGAGTTTCAGAGAGGTGTGAACCCTAAAATATCAAAGATGAGGTGTATCACTACAAGTCTAACAGCCTCAGGGTAGAAGCTGTTCCTCAGTCTTGTGGTTCTACACTTAATGCTCCACAAACTCCTGCCTGACAGGAGCAGGGTAAAAAGTGTGTGTGCTGGGTGAGAGGGGCCCTTCATGATGCAGGTGGCTCTCTTCCTGCATCTGGAGGTGTAGATGTTTGTGATGGTGGGGAGGCTGACTCCAACATCTTCTGTGCAGCCTTCACCACTCTCTGTAAAGCTTTTCTTTCTGCAGCTGTGCAGCCTCCATGCCACACGTTGATGCTGGAGCACAGGATGCTCTCCACTGCACACCTGTAGAAGGAGGTGAGGACTGAGCTTCCCAGACCAGCTCGTCTCAGTCATCTGAGGAAGTAGAGTCTCTGATCAGCTTTCTTGATCAGGCTGGTGGTGTTGTTGCTCCAGCTGAGGTTATCATTCAGGTGCACACCCAAGTACTTGTAGCTGGAGACCACTTCCACTGCAGATCCTCCTATGTTCAGGGCTGGGTGGGGTGTTTGTTCTTCTGAAGTCCACGACCGTCTCCTTCACTGCCTCTATCAGCAGAAACACAATCCGTCTGCGCTCCGGACACACTCAAGTTCACAGTCACACACATGTTGTCTGTTTGCGAAAACAGTTCAACCAATGGTGTTGTACAAAAGTAGAGGTTTAATGTTGGCTATGGTTCTTTTACAATGGTATGTTGTTTTTGAAAAAGTTGTTTTATTGGCCTGGAAAAGTAAACAAGCCTTTCATTAAGACTGTTCAAGATGGCATGAGTCCAACACCCGAGTCCAGAGGACAGACTCATGGACTTCTGTCATGTTTGGTCTGACAGTCCTCCTCTGGTGTGGTCTGATGGAACCATCACCACATGTGTGGTGGTCCTCACTGACTCTCTGGGTCCAACATCAGGACATTGGGATGCCTGAACGACCCACATGCTGAATAACAACCACCTGCCTCATGAAAACCCACAAAGTGACCCGGATCAAACCGTCAGCTGGTCGTGCTGTTGATGAGGCGTCTTTTGTTCTCTGACCTTCATGGTTTTAACTGACTGAAGACATGTCCTGATGTTGCTCAGTCACCCAGGTAGATAATCCAACAAGGTTGAGTCAGGTCCTCTGGATGGATTCCTCTTTGTTGAAACATTTCATCTTTTATCTAAAAAGACTTCTTCAGTCTGAGGAGATGCAACAAACTCAGTCTTATAAATAGCACCTTCTCAAAGTGGATCAGCCAGTTTGCTGGTGACATTCAGAACTAGCTGTTCACATTAAAAAGGAGGAACATCAGCATAAACGTTGTTTTTGCGGCCCTGATGGCTGCTTGCTATTCACAGGAGGCTGAGTTAAACTAGCAAAAACAGTATTGTAGCGTAAACAGCTATTGTAGACTGTGCACGTGAGCCCTGAATGGTACCAATGACATCTTTAGAGAAACCAAGGTTTTCTAAACGTTGTCGTTCAGCATCCAGGCCCACAGATGCTGACCTATCACTGGGGGGCTCGTTATTGCACCTCCTGCCTGTAGGAGAGCGTAGTCTCTCCAAGGGAGTTTCCAGGAGCGGCCTGACAGCTGCTGCAGGACCGGAAACCATGGAGCGTTCACGCGCTCTGGAGCGATCAGAATGACTGGCACTCCCTCCTCTCGTACTCTTTCCAGCAGCGTGAATAGCAGAGGAACAGGAGGGAAAGCAAAACTCAATACCTTCGGCCATGGTTTGTGAGTAAACGCGTCCACCCCCAATGGTGGGGTGTCGAGGGTACTCAGGGAGAAGAACAGGGGGCACTGTGAATTATCTTGCGTCGCGAACAAGTCCACCTCGGCCCTCCCGAACCTGGACCAGATTTGAGACACCAGGTCCGGGTGTAACGTCCAATCTCTGTCCAGAGGCCTCCCTCTCGACATGATATCAGCACCTCTGTTTAGCACACCTGGGATGTAAACAGTCCTCAGTGATCTGAGGTGAACGTTTGCCCAGCAAAGCAGCTCCCTGGCTGTTTTCAACAGCTGGGCTGATCGAACCCCGCCCTCACAGTTGATGTAAGCTGCTGCTGTTATGTTGTCCGTGTGTACGAGGATATCCTGATGATGGAGCATGTGCACAAAGTGTTTCAGAACTTTGTGAACCGTTAACAATTCCAACACGTTTATGTGGAGAGACGTGCTAGGTGGCCACGTTCCGCCCACAGTCTGAGACTGACATGTCCCCCCCCAACCGGAAAGAGAGGCATCGGTAAAGACCGCCCGTCGTGACGTCACTTTGCCCAGGGAAACCCCCTCTGACAGGGTCCTGGGGTTTCCCCAGAACTCCAGGTCTGTCCTCACAGACTGGGGAACCGTGAGCTGGCGCCTTTTGTGGCGTGCAGGGTCTATTCTCTGACGAATAAACCACCTCTGCAACTTCCGCATGTTCAATAAACCGAGTTTCACCACCGTGTGGCCTGCGGCCATCATCCCTAACAGCCGCATAATTGTGATCGCCGACACCGTGTTGCGCGGCTTGACGCGGTGGAGGAGTGACGTCAGCGAATCTATTCTCTGGTTCGACAGAACCGCTTTCATTGTTATCGAGCATAAGTTGACTCCCAGAAAAAGTATCTGTTGAGCTGGTGAAACAGAACTTTTCTCCCAATTTATGGCGAAGCCTAAACTGGTCAGATGACTCACCAAAACCTCCATCTGTGTAGCTGCCTCCATCTTGGATCGAGACAGAAGCAACAGATCGTCGATGTAATACATGATTCGGAAGCCCCTCGAATGCAGCGGTTGTAACGCTGCTTCGATGACCTTTGTAAAAGTCTGTGGCGCAAGCGCGTACCCGAAAGGTAGGCGATTGAACTCGTAACAGGTTCCCTGAAAGGCAAACCTGAGGAACTTCCTGTGTTTCGGGACGATCGGTATATGGAAGTAAGCGTCTCTGAGATCGATTGCTACGAACCAGTCCCCTGACGTCACGTTCTCGAGGACGCGCTTCAACGTTAACATATGAAAGGGACGTTTCATAATGTAGTCGTTGAAAAAAGACAGATCCAAAATCGGTCTGAGACCTCCAGATTTCTTTGGAACGAGAAAATATTTTGAATAAAACCCGTTCATTTCGTCGTCGGGAGGGACCCCGGAAATGACGTGTTTCGCCAAAAGTTCCTGTAGTTCCAATCTTAGCGCCGCCCCCTGTGCAGGAGACGAGAGCTTCGTCTCCAAAACTCCGTTGAATCTGGGTGGCGTCATTGCAAACTGCAGAGTGTAACCGTCGCGAACCAGACGCCGTAACCATTTGTTCAGAGAGCAAGTTTGCAGCCAAACCGCTCTGTGATCTGTCAAGGGGGCAGCCATCTTGTTCTGCTACCTGAGGAGACATAATTTGGCCTCTACCACCGCCAAGTGGACAGAGTCTGCGTTGGTCCAAGGGAGGCCGGTCTGAAAAGGGACGTTTACTGCATGTCGCCTCACGGGGACAGCACCGACACACGTTTGACTCATGTGAACATGAGAAACGTCCTTTCAGAGACGGGTCAGTGGTATTACCTGTGGCTTGAGTCGTTGAAGAAAAAGACAGAAATGTCCTGGCTGGAACTAAATTGTCCAGGCCAGGCTCATGACAGTTAACTGCGTTAACAAAAGCAGAAGTTTGTCTGACATGACTGTGCAGTGCATCGCCCTGTGCCTGCAGATAGTCACGTACACATGCCCGTCTTCGTACGGGGAGGCGGGGCTGGAGTGGTTACAGGGGGAACATCGAAACCACTTGAAGCTCGGCTTTGTGTGGAAG
>JBBPBX010034136.1:0-22486 GCA_038048925.1 Garcialebias charrua
TATATTACCACAGGAACTAATGCTACTATCCTTGAATCCTACTAGCTCCAGAGAGATAATAGCGTTAGCTCCATCCACGTTAAAGAGTAGGGCGAGATAGAAGTTTTTTTGTTGTTTATTTTGTTTTGTTTTTTAGCTCTGGAGCTAACACAAAAGCCGAGTCATTTCTCTATTGTCTTCTTTGTCAACGCACTGTGGTTCAAATTAAAGGGCTGACCATCAAATGTAATTTACCCAGAATGCATTGCGACGTAAATAAAATGGTGTCTGTGTGGCAGTTCCTTTTTTTTTTAATTATAAAATCTACACAGCCTACAGGATCTCTACGGTTTCGTTTTTATAGCTGAAGTGTTTGTTTATCAAAGACTTTTTGCAGCTAGTCGGAGATCCTTTTACTTAATGGATTGTAATATGCTGGTGAAGATTCTCAGTCGTCCAGGACATGATAAATCAAAAAGGCGTTCAATACAAGATCAACTGGACTTTATTTGTAACAGAAGACGTTTCGCTTCTCATCCAAGGAGCTTTATCAAATGGATTTATTACAATGGATTGTAATAAAAGTTCTAAAACCTTAAGTCGTTGCAAAAGTGTGGAACCTTTGGTAGAATTTGATCTGGGCAGTCTTGGACCTAAAAATATTTACATTTCAGTTTAATTTAAGTGGTAGTTTCTGTGTAGCAGAAACCTCAGAGTGATGAGCTTTCCACAACAGGATCATGATGGGCCACCATGTGTGTGACAACATCAGCCCTGTATTTAAATTTATGACCACAAATGTCACAGCCAAAGGGCTGCTCTTCTGAGTGAACCACCATGTGTCTCTTCAGAAACTCTTGTCGTGAAAATCTTCGGTTACAAACACTACAACCAAACGGTTTCTCTCCACTGTGGACGGTCATGTGTCTTTTAAGATCGTACTGTGTTTTAAACCTTTTTTCACAAATTCTGCAATAAAACGGTCTCTCCTCTGAGTGAACTCCCATATGAATTGTAAGATTTGCCTCTGTTTGAAATCTTCTACTACACTCACTACAAGCAAATGGTTTCTCTTCTGGTTTGATCTTATTTTCAGAACCTGACTTCTCTCCCGTGTGGACTAGCATATGTTGCGTTACCTGCTTCTTCTCCAAAAAACTTTTACCACACTCACTACAGCTGAACGGCTTTTCTCCTGTATGGATACCCATGTGTCTCCTCAGAGTTTCTTGGAGTGAAAATCTTTTACTACAAACACTACAGACAAACGGTTTCTCTCCGGTGTGAATGCTTATGTGTCTTTTAAGATCAAACTGAGTTTTAAATCCTTTTTCACAGAACCCACAGTAAAACGGTCTCTCTCCTGTGTGGACAGTCATGTGTTTTTTAAGATTAGACTTCTTATTAAACCCTCTACCACAAACATTACAGTCAAATGGTCTCTCTCCTGTGTGGATTCTCATGTGTACCTTAAGAGCCTTTTTTGCTAAAAACCCTTTGCCACAAAGATCACAAGTGTGTGCTCTTTCTCCAGCGTGAGCTATCATGTGTGGTTTAATGTAGGACTTGCGTTTGAATCTTTTCCCACACAGATCACAACCAAATGGCTTCTCTCCTGTGTGGACTCTACCATGATCTGTAAGATGGACTCGCTTTTTAAATTTTTTACCACAAACATCACAAATATACGATTTGCCACCATTATGAACTGATCGATGCATTCTCAGATTTGCTCTACAGGTAAAAGTTTGTCCACAATCACTACAGCTAAAGTGGATTTTATCTTTCAAACAGTTTGTCTTTGAATCTTGACTCTGCTTGGCTGGGTTACATGTTTCATCACTGTTTTTATCTGACTGAGGTGCTATGCTCTCTTTCTGATTATCACCCTTTTCAATTTCAGGTTCAGGAACTGACAAAGGGCCCTGCCACTCATATTCATCATCACTATTATCATCATCGTCGTCATCATCATCATTTTCACCAACATTATCATCATTGCCCGCTTCTGTCTCAGAGGAATATAAAACATTTTCATCATGGTTTAGCTGAAAATACCATCTTGGATCTGGGTCCCAGTCTGGTCCAGGTCCTCCACAGTCCTCTCCGTTGTGTTCAGTTTTCATCAGTTGAGCGGAGCTGCAGGTCGGAGGTTCTGTCTCTCTGCTGTCTTCAGATTTGGTGTGATGAAGCTGAGAACATTGTAGTTCCACTTCTTCATCTTCGCTCTTCACAGTAACAACATTAAATGGTAAACTGCTGACATCAGTCTCCTCCTCTTCCTCCTGGCTGCTCCAGTGTTCCTCCTCTTCCTTCTTGATGTGGAGTATATCCAGGTCCTGATGGTCCAAACCAGAACACCATTCAAGAGGAACATCTTCTTTAATCACCAACACCTGCTGAACAGGGAACACTAAAAGACACACATGAACAATAAGAATTACTTTAGGAAAATGTTTAAAGGGAACCACAGATTCAAAATTCACTTTTTAATTTTTTTTTTTACTCAACTTTGGGTATGTACTTCATAAAAAAACAGTCCTAGTGCCAAAGAAATGCACCCAGTGGTTTATTTACTCTAAGTAGATTTATTTGTCTGTGATAGATTTGTCTCGTTTTCAAATCCTGCGGCTTGTGGCATCACAAACCGCAGCCACAACCCACCCCAAACCTGAGTCCAGCCCCTCACCTGATTTCATCTCATCTTTTGTTTAAATGTTCTTTATTTCATGTGTACAGCACTTTGTTGCAGCTGTGGTTGTTTTAAATGGCTTTATAAATAAAGTATAATTGTTGAAAGTGCTTTATAAATAAAATGGTATGGTATGGTATGGTTATTTTTACGTTTTAGTTCAATTTTTTGCGATTGCTCCCAACGCACAGCCGGCAGAAATAAAACGAGCAGACCGCCGGCGAAGGCACCATCTGCGTGCGGGAGCTGCTGGCTTTTGAGGTCCGTGAGGTCAGAGGTTGCCTCATACGGATAAATTAACTGGAGACACTCGGTGAACTTTGTGTGTGTGTGGACTGAAGCAGCGATCGCTCCCAAAAGCGCCGCATGCAACGAGCGGTTAACTGGCGGTGTGCCGGAGGAGGAAGAGCTATCATTAGCCTCGGAGGTGGGCTAATGCTAAAAGGAGCTGCAAATGGCGGCGCGCGCAGACGGCTTTCGGTAAGTTATCTTAAGCTAGCACTAACAGTAAGTCAAATGAGTAATTAAAAAAGAGCTAATTTTAAAACAACAACATATTAGAGATACTGGCTGTTTCAGAGGGCGGAGTAAATGTAAACAGATTTTTGTAGGGCGTGGCATTCAGAGCTCATTATCATAAACCGGTCGTTTAGAACGGAAGTCAGAAAATGCATAACTAGAAAGGGGATATTTTATTATCTAAGAATTATTTTGTGCATTAAATTGAATGAATATGGTCTGGATAGCCCACAGAAATACCATAAAAATTTAAAAAACCAATATGTGGTCTCCTTTAATAATAATAAAAATAACATAATTTTTTTTGTGTGTAAAATTATAAAATGAGAAAATAAACTACTCTGTTAGGATATTAATGTAATAAAATTATAAATGGGTTTAAAATTTAGATTAAATTTAAATTAAATTAATAATTAATTAATTAGTTGAAGACCACGAGGAGAGAAACATGTCAGGAGACACAGGGAGAAGAGAAAGTCAAGAATGTAGGACTGAGGGTTGCAACTCTAAATGTGGAGACAATTCATTCAACCTTTATTTATACAGGTTAGTCCCACTGAGCGTCGGGGACTGAAGATCCCTCTTGTGGTGGATGTTCACAAAGCAGTTCTAGTTTTCTAGATGTCTGTTTTAAAGTACATATACAGTATTAAAGTATTAAAGTACAGTATATTAAAGCTTTGCGAGGTGCTGGCCGACATATTTAACTCCTCACTTACCCTGGCAACAGTTTCCCCCTGTCTGAAGACCACCACCATCATCCCAGTCTCAAAGAGCTCTACAGTGACTGGTCTGAATGACTACTGGCCAGTAGACCTCACCCAATAGTTAAAAGCTTTGAAAAACTGTTCATGACCCACATCAAAACAACCATCAACATTAACGAGGACCCTCATCAGTATGCAAACCGCAAGAACTGATCAACAGAGGATGCCATCTCCTCTGTGGTCCACACTGCTCTCACCCACCTGGAACAGAAGGACTCATACATCCATACGCTCTTTGTGGACTTCACATCTGCCTTCAACACCATGATCCACAAACCCTGATGGACAAACTATTCACACTAGGACTAAGCCCCTGAGGATCCACAACATCTCCTCCACCACAACCCTCAGCACTGGCTCCCCTCAGGGCTGTGTGCTGAGCCCTCTCCTGTTCACTCTGCTCCCGTATGACTGTGCACCTACCCATTATAAAGTTTGCAGATGATACAGCTGTGGTGGGATGCATCACAAACAACGATGAGTCCAGCTACAGTCAGGAGGTGGAACACCTGGAGAGCTGGTGCAAAGAGAATAACCTTCACATCAATGTGAAGAAGACAAAGGAGATGATTGTGGACTTCAGAAGGAACAAACACACCCACACCCCACTGAACATAAGAGGATCTGCAGTGGAAGTGGTCTCCAGCTACAAGTACTTGGGTGTACACATGAATGATAACCTCAGCTGGAGCAACAACACCACCAGCCTGATCAAGAAAGGTCATCAGAGACTCTACTTCCTCAGACGGCTGAGACGAGCTGGTCTGAGCAGCCCAGTTCTCACCTCCTTCTACAGGTGTGCAGTGGAGAGCATCCTGTGCTCCAGCATCAACGTGTGGCATGGAGGCTGCACAGCTGCAGAGAGGAAAGCTCTACAGAGAGTGGTGAAGGCTGCACAGAAGTCTGTTGGAGTCAGTCTCCCCACCATCACAGACATTTACACCTCCAGATGCAGGAAGAGAGACACCTGCATCATGAAGGATGTGCTGGGTGAGTGGGGGTGAGTCAGATGAGCCAACCTGTTCCCCCGCCCTTACCTGAGGTGGCGCTGCACCAAGAACTACTGAAGGAAACAACATAAAAAACCTCTGAAGAAGATACTTCTTCTTCTTCTTCTTCTTTTGGAAATAAAAACAAAAATGGAGTGGCGTCAAATTTTACCAATTTGACTGCTAATGACTGAGAATCTTTACCAGCGTATTGTGTATGCTGTTCAGTGTCAGGAGGGTGATCAGTCATACATCGGGGAAACTAAACAGACTCTGGCCAAAAGGATGGCCCAGCACAGAAGAGCAACATCATCAGGCACTCTGTGGCAGGCCAGAGATATTTTAGGGATGAAGATGTTCACATCAACAACAAACTGGTTGATCCACTATGTGAAGGTGCTATTTATAAGACCTAGTTTATTGCAGCTCCTCAGACTGATGAAGTCTTTTAGTAAATGGACTGTACTTATATAGCGCCTTTCTATCTTATCAAGATACCCAAAGTAATTTACACTACAGTCTGTGCCATCATTTAGCCATTCATACAGCACTCTACTATATGTGTACAAAGAATAATTAGAGCTTTATCACATTCATAAAACGATGGGACACACATCGGAGGCAATGAGGGGTCAGTGTCTTGCCCAGGGACACTTCAGCATGTGACTACTGGTGGAATTGAACCCCCCAGTTCTCACGTTGGAGACTGCTCTAACCACTCAGCCACAGCCTCCAATGTTTCAATAAGTTTTAATTTTTAATTTTGTAAAAAAAAAAATTTTAATCCATCCAGAGGGCCTGACTTAACTTTGTTAGATAGATTACCGGTAATCTTCAACCCCTCTTCTGGCAAAGCTTTTCCAGCACTCTGAAGGATAATGGACACTAGGGATGTAACGGTACGCTAAAATCACATTTCGGTTTGGTTCAGTTTCAAGGAGGACTCGGTTCGGTTAATTTTCGGTACTAAAAAAGACAAAATGAAGACTTACAAAACTTTATTTTTTTTGAAAATATGCCAAGTAAACAATACGTTTGTATAAAAATAAATAAAAGCGACCCATTTGGATGATATTTTAAATAAACCGCACTCTTTACAATAAATAAATTATACTAACAATAATAAAAATAAAAATAAATCCAATAACAGTCAGAACCAGAACAACAAGCAGCAACAGACTGTTTACAATCTAACTAATCAAGTTTTAAGTTTTGGCCAAAAAGACCAACTTGGCCACATTTTCTGCTAAAAGCACAAATCTAGTTGCAGTGAATATCTCCAGTGGTGGAGAAAATCACTCACTAACAACAGGTGGCAGGAATAACGAGGTAGAGCTTGGCTAATTTTGCAGTGTGGCTGCATTTGTCCTCATTATTCACAACCTCTTCTTGGACCTGCTCCTCCAGGTGGGACAGGTCCCTGGACAAGTTCAGAGTTCAGTCATCACACACTTCTTAGCTGCAGGTGATCTGGTGGATTTCCCTGAAAAGGAAGAAGACTCAGCTGCTATCTCTGTCCCAGACTGGAAAGAAAACACAAAGAGGTAAAAAAAAAGAGTTAATAAGATTATAATTTAAATTTTAAAAAGTTACCAGGTAATTAGATAATAATAAAATAACAATACCTCTTCTTGAACGGTCATCATTTTTTAAGAGGTGGTTGAATCTCTCGGTCATCATCAGCATGTGGCAGGGCTTTACATCGGATCAAGGGCTTGTTGACAATATCAGTTTTAGCTTTTTCATAAAGTGCTGCTACAACTTTTTGGCTGAAGTGTTGATGTGATGAGATGTTGTAACGGGGCTCAAGAACTTTAAAGCCAGCGCATCAACAACAGAATTTGGACGTAGATCCAGAGCTTTAAAAAGTCCTAAAGTTTGTGTTATTGCTCTGGACCAATCTGAATCACCTGATGATGGTTGTTTAAATGCTGCTCTTACACCTTGCACCAAGCAAGCTGCTATTCTGTAGAAGAGACATTCACGTTTGGATGATGTCATTTCAAGTGCGTTAACAAGTTAGACGTGTTGCCTGCTGCAGATCCAATCTTCGTGAAACAACTTTGGATTTGTTCACTTGTCTTTTAACAAAAAGCTATAATGTTCCCAAACAGGAGACCGCAACGAGATGCTAGGCTGCTAATGCTACGTGTGCTGCAAGACTATAGCACTATGCTGAAACACGCTTAGGAACTTTAGTTCCGCGGCGCATAATCTCTCGTTAATAAAATTTAATGAGTGAAAAAATAACTGAAACGGTACGCACGTGGACCAAACTGAACATGCTGTACCGAAACGGTTCAATATACCCACGTGTACCGTTACACCCCTAATGGACACAGAGTCCATTTGGGGTGTGTTCTTGGGCTGCCATTGTTGATGCAGCTGTATTAAGTTTTGGTCTTAAGGTGGTTGGTGCTTGTCATGATGCTCATGTCAAAATTCAGAGACGGATGGCAGAGTTTGAAGAGGGTAGTCAAGCTAAAGACAAAGTACTACAGAAACTCCAGCATCGGCTTGAAATAAAACAAAAACAGAAAGGATCCATAACGGGACCTCCAAGTCTGAAGCCACAGCTCTCAGTAGATAAATAGGATTGTAAACTCTGGGTGGCAAATGAGCCACTGCCCAATGTAGAAAATTTTAATTATCTTAAGGTTTTGTTTACGACTGGGGGCACAACAGAGTGGAAGTGTAGTGATGTAGATACTGCACTGAGATCTCAAGGTGAAAAGAACATTAACTGGACCTATGATTAATAAATGGGACTGTAATTAACAAAAAAAAAGCTGATCAAAGTGGAAAAGTACTAAACTTAAACTGCAAGTCTAACTTGGAGCGAGATCATTCCTCTCTTACACACCTGTTTAAAGAAACGATGAATACAAAATTCAATAAAGCTCTTTCTTAATGTGAGGAAGTAATATAAGAAACAATCTTTTTATAATAAAGTTCACAAAAAAAAACAAAAAAAAAAACAACCGTTTTGAATGAAAGGTTGTGTTACTTACCACATACAGTATTTGGTAACTTTCAGGGTGAGTTACTTCATCACTTACTGAGATCTTTCCGGCCTCGAGTTTCCTCAAGTTCAGACGATGATGATGGTGGAGGTCTGAAGATCTCTGAAGCGAGCCCCCTGGGGTTGTCTGGTTGAACGTTCATCATTCCAGATGTCCTCGTTCCACTTGTGATTACTCATAAACCTTGGGATGTTCTAAATGGTCGACGTTTCAGGGATGTAATCTGCATCTTCTCTTTTTCTGCTGCTTAAAACAGAAAAAAGACAAATATCAAAATAATTTTTAACAATAGCTTCAAATTTAAGTAAAATTATATATTTAAAAAAGACCATTTGGGTAAAAAAAATAAAGTGAAGTTAAAAAGTGACTCAGCACAGATCTAAAAAGGTTAAGTCTGGTCCTCTGGACATTCAAAAAACAAAACAAAAAAATTGTAGACTGAGGAAGTCTTTCGGATGAAAAACGAAACGTTTCTACATTTTTTTATTTATTTTTTATGTCCAGAGGACCAGACTTAACTTTTTTAGATTTTTCTGACTGGATTATTGAGCTTGCATCAGGATACTCAGCACAGTTGTTCTAAATCTTTTCTCACTTAAAGTAAAACTTTCATTATCTTTCTAAAACAAACAAACTAAACAGGACATATTCTGTTCAGGAACTGTTTCATTGTGTTCCAAAAGACAATTATTAAAACACCAGGTAATACCACATGTTGGGCACAGTCTGATTCTTATTTCAAGTTTTATTTGCTTCTTTAAAGTTAGTTTCCCAAGATGGGATTAATGAATTACATCTATTTTTCTATGTGAAAACAAGTAACTGACTAAATGTATAAGCAAAATAAGGAAGTTTAGTCAAAGACCACGAGATGGGAAACATGTCAGGAGACAGAGGGAGGGGAGGAAAGTCAAGAATGTAGGACTGAGGGTTGCAACTCTAAATGTGGGGACAATGACAGGCAAAGGTAGAGAGCTGGCTGACATGATGCAGAGAAGAAAGGTAGATGTTTTATGTGTCCAAGAGACCAAGTGGAAGGGCAGCAAGGCTCGCAGTATTGGAGCAGGGTTCAAACTGTTTTACCATGGTGTGGATAGAAAGAGAAATGGAGTAGGGGTGGTCCTGAAGGAGGAGTTGGCAAAGAATGTAGTAGAGGTGAAGAGAGTGTCAGATAGGGTGATGTGTCTGAAGGTAGAAGTAGAAGTGATGGAGATGTTCAACATTTATCATCTTAAACTAATTACTCTGACACAATAATTCTTACCCAGCTCACTTATATCAAATATTCTCTGTTCCCATCAAACACTTATATTTGATAGTACAAACATGTCTGTTTGTTTTTCCCCTTGATACAGAAAAGAAAAAGTCTTTTAGCCTTGACAATGTTTTGATTAGATGTTCCTGTTGGATCAGAACCATGACTCGTTTGTTTTATCTGTAAGACGTCAGAGCTTGTCAACTCCACCTCCTTCTCGTTTAAATAGCTTGTGATGTCCAGCACAATTCGGATTTGTGCTGGATAATGTATTTTGAGACTAACTAAGTTTCAGAAGTGCATTAAAAGCCTATCCCCTTTGCAAAGTTCATGTGTCTAACTCAATTTGCTTGTTTATTCTTGTGTGGTTTTTATTAAGGTAACAGGGGTTTAAAAGCCCCATCAAGAAGGTCTGATGCTAAACATAGTCAGTGGTTATGCTCCACAGGTTGGATGTGATGGGGAGGAGAAAGATACATTTTGGAAGGATATAGATAAAGTGATAGAGAGTATTCCCAGGGAGGAAAGAGTGGTGATTGGAGCAGACCTGAATGGACATGTTGGTGAAGGAAACAGAGGGGATGAGGAAGTGATGGGTAGGTTTGGTGTCAAGGAAAGAAACCAGGAAGGACAGATGGTGGTGGATTTTGCCAAGAGAATGGAAATGGCTATAGTCAATACCTATTTCCAAAAGAGGGAGGAACATAGAGTGACCTATAAGAGTGGAGGAAGGAGTACACAGGTCGACTACATTCTGTGTAGAAGAGGAAACCTGAGGGAGATTGGAGACTGTAAGGTTGTAGCAGGGGAGAGCGTGGCCAGACAGCATCGGATGGTTGTGTGTAGAATGACTGTTGTTGCGAAGAAGAGAAAAAGAGTAAAATCAGAGAAGAAGACCAAATGGTGGAAGCTAAAGAAGGAAGAATGTTGTGAGAAATTCAGAGACGAGCTGTTAAAGGCTCTGGGTGGTAAGAAAGAGCTTCCAAGTGACTGGGCTACTACAGCAACAGTAATTAGAGAGACAGGTAGGAAGGTACTTGGTGTGTCATCTGGACAGAGAATGGATGATAAGGAAACCTGGTGGTGGAATAGTGAAGTGCAGGACGCCATTCAAAGAAAGAGATTAGCCAAGAAGAAATATGACAGTGAGAGGACTGAAGAGAGGAGACAGGAATATAAAGAGATGGGACATAGAGCAAAGAGGGAGGTACCGGTAGCTAAGGCAAAGCAGAGGGCGTATTCATTCATTCATTCAACCTTTATTTAGTCAAGTAAATCTAATTGAGTCTCGTGGACTCATTTACAAAAGCGACCTGCTAAAAACGAAAGAATGTATGATGAGGTGTATGGCAGGCTGGACCCAAAATAGAGTGAGAAGGACTTGTAGTGATTGGCAAGACAGATGGGATCAGGCTGGAAAGGATGTGCAGCAGGTTAGGCTTATTAAAGATGGGAATGGGAATGTTCTA
Source organism: Garcialebias charrua (assembly GCA_038048925.1). NCBI lineage: Eukaryota > Metazoa > Chordata > Actinopteri > Cyprinodontiformes > Rivulidae > Garcialebias > Garcialebias charrua. Next base: position 10,694 of record JBBPBX010034136.1, read on the forward strand.
ACAAGTGAGGAGAGTGTGATGGGAAGATGGAAGGAGTACTTTGAGGAGCTAATGAATGAAGAGAATGAAAGAGAAAGAAGAGTAGAGGTCATAGAAACTGTGGACCAGGAAGTGGGAAAGATTAGTGAGGGTGAAGTCCGGAAAGCTCTGAAAAGAATGAAGAAGGGGAAGGCAGTAGGACCTGATGACATACCAGTGGAGGTTTGGAAATGTCTTGGAGAGATGGCAGTGAGGTTTTTGACTCAAATATTTAATGGAATATTTGAGGGTGAGAAAATGCCTGAAGAATGGAGAAGAAGTGTGCTGGTTCCCATTTTTAAGAACAAGGGTGATGTACAGAGTTGTAGCAACTACAGGGGAATTAAGTTGATGAGCCACACAATGAAGATCTGGGAGAGAGTTGTGGAAGCAAGACTTAGACAAGAGGTGACTATCTGTGAGCAGCAGTATGGTTTCATGCCAAGAAAGAGCACCACAGATGCCATCTTTGCTTTGAGGATGTTGATAGAGAAGTACAGAGAGGGTCAGAAAGAACTCCATTGTGTGTTTGTGGATTTAGAAAAAGCATATGACAGGGTGCCAAAAGAGGAGGTGTGGTATTGCAAGAGGAAATCTGGAGTGGCAGAAAAGTATGTTACACTGATACATGTCTGACATACATGTCCTGACATGTATGAGGACAGCAGGACAGTGGTGAGATGTGCTGTAGGAGTGACAGATAGCTTCATGGTGGAGGTGGGAGTGCATCAAGGATCGGCTCCGAGCCCCTTCTTGTTTGCTCTGGTGATGGGCCGACTAACAGATGAGGTCAGGCAGGAATCCCCGTGGACTATGTCATTTGCAAATGACATTGTGAACTATGGTGAGAACAGGGAACAGGTGGAAGAGAACTTGGAGAGGTGGAGGTATGCACTTGAAAGAAGAAGAATGAAAGTCAGCCGTAGTAAGACAGAGTACTGTATGTGAGTGAGAGGTTGGCCGGTGGAACAGTGAGGCTACAAGGAGCTGAGGTCACAAAGGTGCAGGATTTCAAGGACTTGGGGTTCACTGTCGAAGAAAATGGGGAGTGTGGTAAAGAGGTGAAGAAGAGAGTCCAGGCAGGATGGAGTGGATGGAGAAAAGTTTACAAGACAGTGGTGAGACCAGCTATGTTGTATGGTCTGGAGACAGACACTGACAAAAAACAGGAGACAGAACTGGAAGTGTCAGAAATGAAGATGTTGAGGTTCTCCTTAGGAGTGACAAGGATAGATAAGATCAGGAATGAGATCATCAGAGGTACAGCACATGTTGAACAACTGGGAGATAAAGTTATAGGCCAGATTGAGATGGTTTGGGCATATCCAGAGGAGGGACAGTGATACCGTTGGTAGAAGGATGTGAGAAATGCAGCTGCCAGGAAAACGACAAAGAGGAAGGCCAAAGAGGAGCGATATGGATGCAGTTAGAGAGGACATGAAGGTAGTTGGAGTGAGGACGGAGGATGAAGAGGACAAAGTGAGATGAGGAGGATGACTCGCTGTGGCGACCCCTGAAGAGGGAAAAGCCGAATGATGAAGAAAAGAAGTCGAGGAAACAAAATCAACAATCAAGCTTATCTGAATCTGACTCCCCGCCAGCCTTGGAAATGGGCTGACTATCAAATTTCTCCTGGGTCATGAGTAACCAAGGATAACAAGCTTCATATATCGCACCCTCATTACTCATTCAATGTAAATAAAGCACTTGGTTGAATCTGCCAAAAACCATTGAGTCATGTACTGACCCACACCAGGCTGGTCTAGTCTGTGTAACTAACTGTACATGGTGGAATTAGACAATTGTAAAATCTCAGAAATGTGCAGACTGTAACCCAATCAGCTTTTCCATGAACGTTGCCTGGTTGACTATTTCAGACACTCCGGCTGGTTTTCTTTTAGGTAAACAAAAACACATGTGGAATATGACTGCCGTTCACAAGTTTATGATTTTAGGCCACAATAATCATCAATTTGAGAAACATTGTTCAGATTTTGTTTCCTATTTGAAATTTCTTTTGACCGGTCTTTGCAATGTGTAGCTTTAAACCCAAACTCTGAATCCATAACCTGCTCCAATCTAACCTGACTCAAAAAGTACCAAAACACTGACTTTCAAATGGAGGGGTGGCTGTGGATGTCATCCTCCAATGAGAGAGTTGGAGGTTCAATTCCATCAGCAGTGTTGGTGTCCTCCTCTCACTGCCTCTGATGCGTGTCCCATCGGTGTATGAATGTGATCTAAAGCACTGATTAGTCTCTACAGATTCAGATTATCTTTGTAGAGATGTAGTAGAGTGCTGTATGTGTGTGGAGGTAAAGGAGTACATGTTGTGTTGTAAAGAGCTTTGATATATAATCTCAAAACTACGTTAAAATAGCCGATGTGTCAAACTGTGTTCTGCTGTCAATATTAGTTTCACCTACTGCTTCACTTTGTTGTCCTCTTTGCCTCTGCAGTTTTAAGAAACTGTACTTTGAAGATCATTGCTTTGCTTAAAGAAAATACCTTGATCTATTTTTTTTACTATTGTTGCAGAGAAACCCACCATGACAGCTGAAAATAATATCCAATTACATTTTTCAAAAAACGTATAAACGAGTAATTATCTATTTATTGCTATTGCTATTGGGCAGCACGGTGGCACAACTGGTAGAGCTGCTGCCTCTCAGCGAGAAGGTTGCCGGTTCAAATCCCGGTCCGGGGCCTTTCTGGGTGGAGTTTGCATGTTCTCCCCGTGCATGCGTGGGTTTCCTCCGGGTACTCCGGTTTCCTCCCACAGACCAAAAAACATGCTTGTTAGGCTGATTGGTGACTCTAAATTGACCCTAGGTGTGAGTGTGAGAGTGGATGGTTGTTTGGTGTGAGTGAGACAGGTCCCTCTTGTAAATGAGTCCCCGTGACTCAACGAGGCTAGCCTGTATAAATAAAGGTTGAATGAAAATGAAAAAAAAAAAAAAAAAATGAAAAAATTTATCAAATAGTGTTAACTTACTTTTTATGTAGTGAATGTTTCTGTTCTGTGCCCTGAGAGGACTTCTGTTGTGACTTGGTGCTATATAAATACAGTACACTGAATTATCTACTGTTGTCATCATTCTTTGTTAAAACCAGGTCTCTGTTGTAAATGTTCTTGTTGCTGTGTTCATCTGTGACCATCTGCTCATACAGACTCGTGTTCGTGCTGCTGTTTATAATGTTTTTCTACTACATTAGAGCTTAGTGTATTACTAGTTGATGTTTTTCTTAGTTAATCCTAGATGTTATTACTGTTTTTCTCTTGTATTTGTTGTTGGATGTAACTGGGACCCTGTGTACATAATCTCGTTTTCATCACATGTACCACATACGGTGCAAATGACAATAAAGACTCTGACTAAATGAGTCCCCGAGACTTAATGACACTAACTTGTAGAAATAAAAGTCGCTCAGCTTCCGTCACTCAAAGAAAGCACTATTTTAAACCGTTTTGTAGATTTATGGCTACGAACTAGCATAAACAAACACTTTAATGAAGTCTTTTGATGTTTTATCAGATTTTCTTCGTTGCATTCGGCATTCTTTGTTGAAGAGGCTAAGCTACTAGCTAGCTAGCTAACGGGCTAATATACACTCACTTCCGGGAAACTGAAGGTAGAAATGGTCCAAGAGGGGGTAAAACAGACATGTAGAAGTGGTATCCTCACAAATATTGTCTAACAGGAACTATGAGACTTCGATCTCTGATCAATTTTGACGTGTTTTTCTGTCGTGATTTAGCCTGTCAAGCTACCAGCAGCCACTTCCTGTTAGCGTCATCAGTTCGACCAATAAACGGCGAGTAAAGCGCTCATTTTCTAAACTACTTCCTTTTTTAACCGGTGGCGTTTCAAAGTAAAATCATACGAGGATGATTTTTTATTTTATTTAACCTTTATTTATACGAAACGTTTATACATTTTTTTTTGTTTGTTTTTTTGAATGCCCAGAGGACCAGAATTAACGTTTTATTTTAGATTATTTATACAGGTAGTCTCACTGAGTCATGAGGACTCATTTTCAAGATACTGCACCTGTTTGGGAGCAGATGGTGGGGGTAAGGCCGGGCCTTGCTCAAGGGCCCAGAGTGGGGCAAATGAGGGTGGAAGCAGATGTGGGTGTTTCACCATTTCCACCCATTTGATGGTGTCGGCCCCGGGAGTCGATCCTGCGACCTTACGATCACAGGCCCACCTTCTCTAACCTCTCCCATGATGAACGAATATCTTGGTTTTAACTTTAAAAATACCATAAACAATTTATCACAGATTTTTGTTTTAGCATGTCATAAAATATCCTGTTGCATGCTCAATAATCCAGGTAGAAAAGTCTAAAAAAAGTTAAGTCTGGTCCTCTGGACATTCAAAAAACAAAAAACAAAACAAAAAAAAATTGTAGAAACGTTTCGTCTTTCCTCCGAAAGACTTCCTCAGTCTGAGCTGCTGTATTCAGCTCAGTCTTATAAATAGCACCCTCTCACAGTGGATCAACCAGTTTGCTGATGACAGCTGAAACCAGCTGCTCACATGATCAAGGAGGACCATCAGCCTAACGATGGATCGTTAGCACCCTGATGGTTGTTTGCTATTCACAGAGGGCTGAGTGATACTAGCAATAACAGCATTGTAAGTGGGGACAGTTGAACCCGGAGGCCTCCATCTCCACTGCACCTCAGACTGAAGAAGTCTTTCGGAGGAAAGACGAAACATTTCTACAATTTTTTTGTTTAGTTTTGTTTTTTTAAATGTCCAGAGGACCAGACTTAACTTTTTTAGACATGTCAGATAAGATTTTTAAAACAGTATTTATATAATATTCTGCAATGTGTTGTTTTTTTTAATAATGATTTCAAACTTCATGTAGATTTTCAAGATTTTTTATTGTCATTCCCATCACATGTGGCACATGAGGTGGAACAAAATTGTGTGCCCAAGGTCCCAGTTATACCCAAAAATAGCAAACAAAAGAAAATAAAGTATAAAAAGAAACAGTATACAAGGATCTAAGATATACGCTAAACACTAAAACTTTAAATTAATACGGTATATTAAGCAGCAGCCTGAACATTCATTCAACCTTTATTTCTACAGGTTAGTCTCATTGAGCCCCGAGGACTCATTTACAAGAGAGATCTGTTTTTAACAAAGAATGATGACAACAGTAAACAATAATGACAACAGTAGATAAACATAAAATAAATCTTATAAATTGAAAAAAAAAGACATGAAAAATTAAACAAAAACAGCTATATTATAAAGCTATGCTAAAAACAGGAACATGTCTGCATTGGTTTTTGCCAGGAACTTAACAGATGTTTGAAGCAATTCAGAGGTCAGGACTGAGAGATTCAGATCTTTTTGTAAGATATTCCAGGAAACAGGTGCGGAGTAGGAGAAGGTCCTGGACCTGCTGCTGCCTCTGTGACCCGAGTGTGGATGAGTAGAAGAAGATGGAGAGCCTGCTTTTATAGGCACACAAAAACAAAAAGAAGCCCTTTGTGTTCAAAATGTGAGCTGAAAGGTAACATTTTACTTGGTAAAAGTATATGTATTTTTTTATGCCAGGGGCAAACTTTGTGTCTGGCTGTTTTTTTTTTTTTATGATTTAAATTTTTATCGATTTTCCATAAAGAAAATTATACAACAATTCAGGACTTATATAACAAACATTAGTAATAGTAATTTTTCTGGAATCTCATAGCATGTGTCAGTACAATGATGAAATTATTTAATTGAAAAAATAAATAAATAAGATAAACTAAAATAAAAATCACAATGACACACTCTACCAATAACCATAAATCTACATATATAAATTAAATCAAAATTGCCCTACCCCCAGAAACCTTTAAGTAATTATATCTTTACAGTGTAATCTGATCTACAAAAGCTGGATATGTCATTTAACCCACATGCAACAGATAATGGGACCACTTTTTGTTGTACAGTACTCCTCAACTCTATTCACTAATCTATAAGATAATCTTTCTAAGGCAGCAAGTTTGCCCAGGGATCTATACCAATGAGTTAAAGAAGGTATAGATGAACCTTTCCCCACCAGCAACTTCCTCCCCAGCACAACAGCTGTCTGCACCCATTGCGACAGGGAGGAGGGCAAGTGGACCAATGATGATGAATCCCCAAGAATATAGAGCTTGCTGCAAAAGGGTAAATTCTGGCCAACTATTTTCTCTAGAACTTCATGAATTAATGACCAGTAATATTTGGACACTCCCAAAGCACGTGCACTAATGTGCCCTTATCCTTCTGACATTTCCAACATGCTGTCTGGCTGTTTTAATCCTGTTAGTTGTGACATAATTATAAATCATAAAACAAAAATGTCACAGGTACAATCCTAAACATGAAACAATTGGTATTTTGTTAAAAAAAAGAAAGAAAAGAAACTGAACACTCAGAACATGGAGGTGATGGGCAGCAGGTGCAGGTGATGGGCAGCAGGTGGAGGTGATGAGTGGATTACAGCAGGTGGAATATAAAGCCAGCAGCTCCAGTTCAGTCCCAGCACAGAGCTTCTCTCTCCTGCTGGGTCCAGTCTGGTTCAGTTGTACTGCTGTCTGTCTCAAGGTTCAACATGATGCTGCTGCAGGCTGTTGTCAGGTCAGCTCCCATATTTCACAATTAATTTATGGTGGTTTATTTTCTTTGTTCTGATTTTACTGTCTTTGAACAGGATGTCCTGGATTTGCTGCATGCTTTTCAGCATTGGAGCTTCTATACCAGTTAGAAAAGGTAAAATGAACCTAAAACCTGTAAATATTGCTTCATTTCAAGAATTCGTTTAGAGTGTAAATGACTGCAATTCCTTAAAATTTCTGTTCAGTTTTGCCATGATCCCCTGCTACATAAACCCCTTCTAACCCTCCAACTAATTTATTTTAAACTTATTCTGTGTTCAGGTCAAACTGGCTCTGCTGGTCTCAGCTATGGAGCTGGGTCTGCTTATGCCACTTATCCTGATTATGGATCTTCTGGCAGCAACTTTGACGATGATCTTTATAAAATGATTGATGAATTGATGCACCTGCGGCCCAAACGTCCCATCAAGTCCCACTGGAACGTTGACGACCAAATGCCCCGGGATTTTTATGAGGAATCCCTTGTGTACCCTTCATCCCATGTCATCCATTCCAACAGTGGCTACCAGCGAGCACGAGACTCCCATACTGACAGCAAATACACCACGGAGACTTTAGGTGACATTTATGTTCCACATGACTACCCAGGAACTCACCATGACTACCCAGGAACTAAATATTAGGGGCCCCAGAAGACTTGGTGAGGTAAAAACCTTATTGCACTCTGAACTGTTGACTGTCTGATGCTAACCTCTTGTCTCCTGTTTCCTGCAGATGCTACAAAGAACATCAGTGTTTGGGTTCTTCGAATCTTTAAGATTGGTGTTTTAAAGGGATGAATAAAGAATAAAAATTAAAAGAATCAATGGCTGTTTCTTTTGAACTTAATTTGTATAAATCAAGCCTCTTGTGCTGAACTAAACCACTGCAACACTTACTAGGACAATTAATCCAAACCGAATACAGAAACTGTTAACCTTATTTATACAGGTTGCTCTGATTGTGCAAAGGACTCCCTAATGAGAGCTGTTAAAACTTGTATGAAGTAGAACTGAAATAAACTTATATGGCTACACTATATAAATCCTAAATGGGAACCTGTCTGCGTTGTGGTTTTGGCCATGAACCTAAATTTTTAATAAGCGTAGGATGGAGAGATCAGGACTGTCTCTACACCTTTTTGTCCAGCAGTCAGAGGCAAGGGACACCTGGACAGGTCTTCAGACACGTGGAGACCACTAATCCCCACTCGCACCTGGGGACAATTTGACAACGTACATGTTGTTCTGTGGGAGGAAACTGGGAGAACACACAACTTCACCCAGAAGTCCCAGCCTGGGATTTATTTGGCAACAGCTCTACCAATCCATGCTGCCTGTACCAGTTTGAAGTTGCATGCCCTCTGCTTTATATGTAAACATGAATTTTGGACCGATTTGACCAAAGTTCTGTTTGAGCTGCGGATAAGCTAAGAAAAGTAAACTTGTCTAGGTCACTTTAACCCAGGATTGATTTTAATCTGTCAATGTATGATCAGACAGCACACCACTAAAATATCTAGTTTCTGGCAGGGATTTGTGTATATATGCCTTTAGTTGTGCATAAATGGAGGGAGAGGGGATTTGGCACTTTCTGTCATGAATGTTCCATTTTACTGTGTCAACTAAGAGTCCAGCTCATTAAGTTAAAACCAATTTGAATCTTTTAACTCGACTTGGAAAATACTTAAATTTCAAATAAAGTTGGCTTTCTGATTACACACACTCTAGAGGTCAACTGAGTCCAGTGGAAAACTTATGTCTAAACTAAATGTCTGCATACTTTTTGCTTGGAGTCACAAAAACTTTGCAATGATAAAATCTTAAAACCTGTAAGAAAATTTTCACCAACTTTTGGAGTCAACCAACAAAAAAAATGGCCAAATGTTTATTTTTAGAGCTAAAATGTAATACAGATATTTGGGTTGTGCAAGAATGTTAAAAGTGTAACAAAATGTCTGGGGGGGATAATGTGTTAACTACAGCCATTTCCATTCCCTTGGCAAAAGAGTCTGATAATCACTGGCTGTGATTATCGTACCCACCACTGCACCCTGTATTCACTGGTTAACTGGACATCATTAACCTCACGCAGACTCTTCCACTGGTACATTTTCATCTTTAAATCACTTCTTGGTCTGCTGCCCTCATACATCTCCTCCTACATGTCTTTGCGTGAGTGCAGCTACAGCGTGCGCTCTCAGGACATGATTACCTGCAGTGTTCCGTCAGTGAGGACTGAACTTGGAAAAAGGGCCTTCTCCTACTCCGCTCCTGCTTCATGGAATATCTTACAAAAAGATCTGAAGCTCTCGACCTTGACTTCTCTAAATGGTTTTCAGAATCTGTTGGAATCCTGGCAAAAACCAATGCAGATTTGTTCCTGTCTTTGATTTTATACGTCTACCTTATAATGTTTTGCTAGTTTTTTGATACTTTGTTAAAAAAAAAAAAACTTTCTTTTGTTTTTTTCTCTCTTTTGTTTTCTATTGTTTATTGTTTGTTTGTTTATTGTTTATTGTTTAAGGAAATTCTACCACTGCTGTTCATTGTTCTTTAGTTTTAGCAGGTCGCTTTCGTAAATGAGCCCATGAGGTTCAAAAGATTTACCTGACTAAATAAAGGTTGAATGAATGAAAAAAAAGAGTCGTCCTCCCTCTTGAACATTTCCACATTTTGTCTGGTTTCAACCACAAACTTCAAATTGGGATTTTTGTGATGGACCAACACAACTGAAGAGGATTTTATTTAGGGTCGTCGTCGTCGACTAGTGCTTTAACAGCAGCCACAGCTGAAACAAAGCGCTGACCATCAGTAATAAACCAGAGAAAAGAAAGCATAAAAATAAGAGATAAGAGATTTATTTATTAACATTGCACCAGTTAATTAATACAACGTGATTATGTAGCACAGTCGTCCAGAGAGGGAGAGTGTGCAAGCTGCAGCATTTCCAAACACATGACATGTTCTTCTGCGCGGCCGCGCTCATCCGTCTCCGGATGAAGGTCAAACAGATATGGAAAAAGGAAAAACACAATAGGTATCATTTCAGAGTCAGAGAGTCAGAGAGTCTTTATTGTCATTTGCACCGCATGTGGTACATGAGATGAAAACGAGATTATGTACACGAGGTCCCAGTTACATCCAACAACAAATGAAAGAGAAAAACAGTAATAACATCGAGAACTAACTAAGAAAAACATCAACTAGTAATACACTAAGCCTAATATAGTGGGAATAAACAGCAGCACGAACATGGGATATTCAAAAAAATAAAAATATTTGTGATATTCAAAAAAAGAATCTATCAAAGATTGCCTTAAAGGTTCAGTATGCAGTTTCTGTAGAACTGCAGCAGTTAGAAATATTTTCAACAAGCAAAGCATTCTGATCCCTCCCCCTCAGAGCCATATGTGGCTCTGCCCCCTTGTGGTCTGTTGAATTTCAAATTCAAGCTCTGTTTTTATTGGCTGATTCAAATTCAAGCTCTGTTTTTATTGGCTGGTTACAAACTCTGTTTTTATTGGCTGGAAAATGGCGGGTCACCTTTTCTTTTTAGAAATGCTTATTTACCACCTGGAGAAGCAAGGGGACAATATTTTTTTTAATTTTTTTTCAGAGATTACCTGGCTAACATCAGTCTGTCAGGAGGTAGTGACAGAGTGAAGAAATATGTTCATAAAAAAAGCTACATACTGCAGCTTTAAGACACTCTATGATAAAGTCCCAAAAACTCTATCAGCGATAAGCACAACCAGACAAGACATTGTTGCAGATTTATAACGGCAGGCGGGAGGAACAGTCTGTGTGTATCAGCTCCAGATAAGAACAGTTCGCAGGTCTCACAGCTCGGCTCCAACCGAGAACGCACACAACACAGAGACCTCTGGGGGGGAGGGGGGGGAGGGCAGCGGGTCCCTTCAGCTCCCAGCTCAGGAGAAGATTTGTAGACAGCCTTCAGTCCAAGGCCAGAGGCCAGATTAGATTAGTTGCTTTATTTTTCAGTCAGGCCACAGTGTTCTTTTTACTGCAGTCTTTAAGTCCAGGTGCTGTTTCTGGGTCCAAATCGCCGAATCGAAAGAGGTTCCAAGCTAAAAAGATCCTTCCGTATGTGCCCTGTTTTAATCCGGACGGCTGTAAACGAGTCCCACACACCGCAGGTCTGCGGCAGCCACCGCTTCTCCCACCGTGTGGTTCAGCCCGTACAACAGCTGGGAAGGTCATTCATAGCCTGGATCAAAGCATTTTCGCTGAGCGGAAGTCTCGCAAGCACGCCGATCGCTGCGGTCCTCCTCAGCCCTTCAGTGGCAGAGCCACCAGTATCCCAATAAACCACAGAGATTCCACGTCCCCGACAGAGAGAGCGGACAGTTACATTAGCCTGCTCATCGAGTCCATAATGTAGCTCACCGCATGCGTGTCGATAGGGCGCCCTGGCTCTCCCTGGCCAGTGCGCTTCGCGGAAATTTTTGTTATCGATAGTATCGATAGATGAAATAGCCCAGAAAACAGTCCACGCACATAAATCCATCCCAAATTGGTTCGAGCGAGCGCTGAAGAGTAACAGACGAGACAAATGCAGAAGCAGGGGGGGGGGAAACCAGGGAGGTTTAGGAGCAAAAGGAGATGCGACCAGCCCTGCCGACAAATGACAAAGCTAAGCACACAATGAACTTAAAACTTGGTTTAAAACAATAAAACCAGTTAAACATATTAAATCAATACCAATAAAAATTTAGTAAAATCAAGTCTCAGTTGGTTGAAGGCCACGGAGTGGAAATGAGTTTTCAAACAGGTTTTAAAAACAGACAGTGCGGGGCCTGTCGAATGTGTAAAGGCAGAGCGTTCCATAACTTAGGAAGACTAACAGAAAAGGCCTTGTCTCCTCGAAGCTTCCTCTTACTCTTTGGACTGACCAGGAGCAGCTGGTCAGCAGACCTGAGTGACCGACGTGGAGTGTAATGGTGGAGATGCTCTGCCAAATAAGGGGGGGGCAAGGTTGTTTAAAACCTTAAAAACAAACAAAATCATTTTTAAATGAACTCTAAAATACACAGGCAGCCACTGGAGAGAAGCCAGCATTTACACACACACACACACACACACACACACACACACACA
>JBBPBX010034136.1:22769-32821 GCA_038048925.1 Garcialebias charrua
GCATGGAGGCTGCACAGCTGCAGAAAGAAAAGCTTTGCAGAGAGTGTTGAAGGCTGCACAGAAGACCATCACAGACATCTACACCTCCAGATGCAGGAAGAGAGCCACCTGCATCATGAAGGACCCCACTCACCCAGCACACACACTTTTTGCCCCACTCCCCTCAGGAAGGAGGTTGAGGAGCATCAAATGTAGAACCACTAGACTGAGGAACAGCTTCTACCCTGAGGCTGTTAGACTCATGAATATCTAACCAGAATAATCACTGTAAAATATCACATCATGTTACTGATCTGTTTCATGTTGCTGTGTTCATTTGTACCCATCTGTTATAAGCGTTGCAGCGTCAACTTTTTTTCTTCTTCTTTCCCCTTCTACTCCCTTCGTCAGGGGTCGCCACAGTGAAATAGTCACACGAAGACTTGGCAAATAGTTTTTATGCCGGATGCCCTTCCTGACACAACCACAGAGCTACCACAGACCTCTGTGTAGAGCAGAGAGCTGATATCTAGGGTTCCCGGGGGAGCAGATGGTGTGGGTTAAGGGCCTTGCTCAAGGGCCCAGAGTGTTGCAGATGAGGGTGGAGACAGGTGTGACTGCTTCACTTATCCCACCCACATTTTTGATGTTGTCGGTACCGGGGCTTGAACCGGCGATCTTCCGATCACAAGCCCACCTTCTTAACCTCTGCGCCGCCACTCCCACATTGCTACAACTCTGTACATCACCCTTGTTCTTAAAAATGGCCACCAGCACACTTCTTCTCCATTCCTCAGGCATTTTCTCACCCTCAAATATTCCATTAAATATTTGAGTCAAAAACCTCACTGCCACCTCTCCAAGACATTTCCAAACCTCCACTGGTATGTCATCAGGTCCTACTGCCTTCCCCTTCTTCATTCTTTTCAAAGCTTTCCGGACTTCACCCTCACTAATCTTTCCCACTTCCTGGTCCACAGTTTCTATGACCTCCACTCTTCTTTCTCTTCATTCATTAGCTCCTCAAAGTAATCCTTCCATCTTCCCATCACACTCTCCTCACTTGTTAGAACATTACCATTCCCATCTTTAATAAGCCTAACCTGCTGCACATCCTTTCCAGCCTGATCCCTCTGTCTTGCCAATCGGTACAAGTCCTTCTCGCCCTCTTTAGTGTCCAGTCTCCCATACAACTCATCATACGCCTTCCGCTTTGCCTTAGCTACTTCCCTCTTTGCTCCACGTCCCATCTCCTTATATTCCTGTCTCCTCTCTTCAGTCCTCCCAGTCCTTCCATACTGCAGAATCTATACAGTCTGTAAAATCCCTTTATTGTGTTCGTTGTTTTTTGATGGTTTTCCTGTTTGTTTTAACCAGCTTGTAAAGCACTTTGTTTGTTTGTTTTTGTTTAAATGTGCTATATAAATAAAACTATTTTATTCCAAAGCTACAAGGATCCATGCAGCTCATTTCTGCTCACTAAAAGAACCTCAATGACTTCCTGTTTCCAAATATGATCTACCTGCTCCTGTTTCAGTAATACCTTTTCAGCTTAATAATTCAATAATAAATGTCAATTTGTAACCTTATCCTGTGAATTTCTGTTTATTCTAACTGTGATTTTGTCTCTTAATCACTAATCAAGCTGTTGTTGAGCCGCTTCTCACTACCTTTCTACTTTGTGATAAATGTGGTGCTTTAAAGCACAAACTCTGTCAGTTTGTGAGAAATTTACATCAGTTTGAGCAAAAACAACAAGCAAGAAGAGACAAGGAAATAGATTTAGTTATTTGGATTGAACAAGTCCTCAGATAATTAGGAATACATTTCCCACTTACAGGGATCTTTACCCCGTTCTGTTTGATCCGGTTCTGATGCTGCTGACACAGGAGGAACCAAATCAATCTCTGTGTGAAGGTTTCTCCTCTGAGACATCCTCAGGTGTTTCTCCTACAGATCTGCAGGACTTCTTTAGGTTCAGGGACGTGCAGAGCCCACTAAAGGGGCAGGTGCTAAAAAAAAAAAGGGGGGCACATCTAACCACATTTTAGGACAGAATATTAACAAAGTCACATAGCTTTCAGAGTTTAATAAACAATGATAAATTACAAAATTGAAAAACAAGGGCACAGTGCAACTTTTTAGTGTACTGTAATCTATAAAATTATGAAAATGGGACCTCTTCTATGGAGTTCAATTTGTTTCACAATTATTCTATTTAAAAAAACTAACCTCAATTACATAAAATAAAATTGTGATCAAGACATTTTGAATTGTAATTTTTTTAAACAAATAAAAGTTTTGCTTAAAAAAACTTTTTTTAAATTAAAATCACAAATTTTTGTGTCATGAAGTGAAATAATTATTTGCGCATGTCAGAAATCTTTGCTTGCTATTCTAAGTTTTTGTTTGTCATTCAAAGTTTTGCTTGCGATTCTCACATGACGTCGTGGGCAGAGCCTAAAATAGCAACAAAAAAAAAGATTTCTGATGTGTGCAAATAAAAGTTTATGTTTTGCAAATAACTTTTTAAGTTCACGAGAGAAAAATTAGTTATTTAATAAAAAAAAAAAAGTTTTTATTTAAAAAAAAGAAGAAATTGTTACAATTCCAAAAGTTTTGATTACAATTTTATTTTACTTAACTGAGGTTAGTTTTTTTTTCATTGAATAATTGTGAAACAAATTTAACTCCATACTCTGCGAACCAGACCCTAAACTTACTTAAAGTCTGGATAGAGTTTTTTCCCCTTCATTTGTACGCTTTTATTGGACAGGAGCAACTTGATTGGTTATTACATACATTATATCTATTATGGTAGTTCAGGGTGAGTTATTTTTAATTCTAAATGAATATTCTTGTTGGACTTTTATTTAAGTGCTATTCTCCTTCAAGATACATTTACCTAACGCTAGAATAAATGCAATGTACATTATGCAGCAAAGGAAGTTAGAAGATCGGACATATATCCATTATGGAGAGATGATAGGTTTTGGACGGGCAATGTGCTCCCTATTGCATAAGCCAGGGATGTCAAAGTCAAATACATGGAGGGCCAAAAAAACAAATTTGCTACAAGCCAAGGGACGGACTGGTTCAATGTTTATTATAAGGGGGTGATATAAGAATTTTTTCTTCTTTCTGCACTCTTTTCATTCAATGTTTTCTTTTTGATTAATTTGTTTTATTTTATCTCTTTTAAATGAATGAATCTTCTTCTTTCTGCTTTTCCCTTTTGAGGGGTCGCCACAGCGAGTCATCCTCCTCCACCTCACTCTGTCCTCTGCATCCTCTGTCCTCACTCCAACTACCTTCATGTCCTCTCTAACTGCATCCATATATCTCCTCTTTGGCCTCCCTCTTTGTCTTTTTCCTGGCAGCTGCATTTCTAACATCCTTCTACCAATATACCCACTGTCCCTCCTCTGGACATGTCCAAACCATCTCAGTGTGTCCTCCCTAACTTTATCTCCCAGTTGTTCAACATGTGCTGTACCTCTGATGATCTCATTCCTGATCTTATCCATCCTAAGGAGAACCTCAGCATCTTCATTTCTGCTACTTCCAGTTCTCTCCTGTCTTTTTGTCAATGACACTGTCTCCAGACCATACAACATAGCTGGTCTCACCACTGTCTTGTAAACTTTTCCTTTGACCTTTGCTGACACCTTTTTGTCACAAATCACTCCTGAAACTTTTCTCCATCCACTCCATCCTGCCTGGACTCTCTTCACCTCTTTACCACATTCCCCATTTTCCTGGACAGTGGACCCCAAGTACTTGAAGTCCTGCACCTTTGTGACCTCTGATCCTTGTAGCCTCACTGTTCCACTGGCCTCCCTCTCATTCACACACATGTACTCTGTCTTACTACTTCTTTTAAATGAATGAATAAATGGATTAAATAAAATATTAAATAGCTTTACATCTGCTAAGTTCTTGGCATAAATCAACACAGACATGTTCCCGATTTTAGTACTGTATTTTACATTGTTTTATAATGTAGCTGTTTATGTTTTTTTAACACAGTTTTCTTGTGATTTTTAATTAATATGCTTTTTTATGATTGTTGGCTGCAAGTATCAAGCTGCAAAATCCTTCATTTTCTACAGCTGATAGCTGTTGGTCATTAATTATGATGAAGTTTAACAACTTATCGGTGAACATTTGAGCTCCGTGGCTTCAGCAGTGTGTTTTTATTTTTCAATCCGGGGCGGGCGTTCTGATTTTGGTCAGCCGCTCTCAGCCTGTCCCTCCTACGAGACGGTCAGACAGCGGGTCGGACTGGACGCAGCTGGCCGCGGTCGGTCTCCCTGTTTCGGTTCAGCGAGAGTGGCGTCCCGCTGAAGCCCCGGAGCACAAATGTCCAATATAAAACTAACTTGACTGCGGTTTAATGTGGCACTATGGCTCTACAGACATTGCACGTTGCTGTCTTGCTGTGTTTAGTGTAAAATACTTCCACACAGCGGACATGTTACGATGAAAAGTTGGCTAGCTGTTAGCTAAAGTGCTACTCACTCAATCCACACGCTGTAGCTGGCTGTAAACTGAAAGGGATTTCCTGAATGTGAGGCAGGTCTTGATGTCTATGCGCAGCATTATTACTCTGGGTTCATGAGACACGACTCCGGATCAGATTGGCCCCACCCCTACTACTACTGTTGCATTGTGGGGAATGTAGTGTTGGTACGTGACCGGAGGGCTTATTATGTTGTTTTTCTGGCAAAATACAAAAATAATAATAATAAAATAAAATAAATAATTTTAGTACATGTTATTATGTGTCAGAGGAGGGCTTAGAATAGGAAATTTAAAAAAAAAAATAAAAAAAAATATTATTTTTTTTTTATACCAAAAGGGCACTTGGGGGCAAGGAGAAAAAGGGGCAGGTGCTCAAGCCCCCATAGCCCCCCCCTCTGCACGTCCNCCGCATGTGGTACATGAGATGAAAACGAGATTATGTACACGAGGTCCCAGTTACATCCAACAACAAATGAAAGAGAAAAACAGTAATAACATCTAGAACTAACTAAGAAAAACATCAACTAGTAATACACAGCAGCACGAACATGAGTTTGTATGAGCAGATGGTCACAGATGAACACAGATGAATACAGCAACAAGAAAACAGATCAGCATCAGTATGATGTGATATTTTGCAGTGTTTATTTTTTATTTTATTTTTATTTATTCATGAGTCTAACAGCCTCAGGGTAGAAGCTGTTCCTCAGTCTAGTGGTTCTACACTTGATGCTCCTCAACCTCCGTCCTGAGGGGAGTGGGGCAAAGAGTGAGTGTGCTGGATGAGTGAGGTCTTTCATGATGCAGGTGGCTCTTTTCCTGCATCTGGAGGTGTAAATGTCTGTGATGGTGGGGAGACTGACTCCAACAGACTTCTGTGCAGCCTTCACCACTCTCTGCAGAGCTTTCCTCTCTTCAACTGTGCAGCCTCCATGCCACACGTTGATGCTGGAGCACAGGATGCTGAATAAGAAATTAAGAAATTATAATTATAAGAAATTATTGCTGCAATATTAAAATGTGTCAGTTCATGATGTTAGGAGACACGACATGTCTCCAAATAACTCAACACTCTGGTCCAAGTTTTGAAATGGTGTCAGGAAGTTAAAATATTGTTCAGTATTGACACTTTAAAAGACAGTATTTTAACTAGAGTTGATGACAAACTGGAGTTGAAATGATCAGTGTCTGTTCCTTTGTTAGGTCTAATGCTCCTTTTTTTGTCAGACAACTTTTACTTAAACATGTTTTCTGCTGTTAAAATGACACATTTGTTTTGCTTTTGTGTTGACTAAAAACTTTCAAAGGTAAAATCATTCTTATTTTGCTTAATGTCATTTAACTCTGTAGGTCATCCCTGAAATTCTGATGCGCAGAATCACAAGTCCAAGTGTGAACTGTGTCACAGAGTAAACACAATAAAAACATGTATTATCTGCAGCATTGTTCATTAAAATGACTCAGCACTATTAATGTATTACAGAAAATATACATACAGTATGCACACTTAATGATACTGTAGACCATTGCATTAGGTAATACGTTCAGCAAGTACTTTTACTTTAATACTTTAAGTATTTTTAAAAACAAGTACTATTTACTTTTACTTAAGTAAAAACATTAATATGGTACTTCTACTTTTACTAGAGTACATTTTTGTCTGTTTATTTGTACTTTTACTTAAGTACAGTGTTTGAGTACTTTCTCCACCACAATTCAACACATCATCATAGGTGCACAAAGTGCAGCTGCAAATGTAGAAACAAATCCTTTGATCTCAAAATGGTATAATGTTCCTCATTCAGCACCACACATAACCTTAATGGTTAATGAAGGGTTTGAATCAAAAGATTTGAGACCAATGATGCTAACTGCATCCAAAACTAAGTGGAAAGCAACAGAAAACCCACTAATTTTCACAACAGACGATGCAAACTTGATAAAAATACTTTGTGGTTCTTTTGTAACAACACCACCGCAGGTAATAACTGTACCAGTAAAGACAAAAATGCAAGACTCTTTAATACTTGAAAACGAGTGTGACACTCTAAAAGAGGAAATGTTAAAACTAGTGCCAGAAGAGTTCTGGTCCAAACATGACACTGATGTTGGTTTGATAAAATCTGCAAACCCAATACAGATTGAGTTAAAACCAAATGTGAGACTACCATACCGTCCTCAATACCCAATGAAGCCAGAAGCAGAAAAGGGTATTAGCGAAACGATTAAAGGTTTGCTGAAAGCAGGAGTATTGAAGGAAACAAAAAGTTCATGCAACACTCCAATTTTACCTGTTTTAAAAGCAGATAAATCAAAGTACAGGCTTGTACATGATTTAAGGGCTGTGAATGAGATAGTGGAAGATGTAATGGCAGAAGTTTCAAATCCACATACTCTCTTGACTAACATTCCACCTGATTCTAAATATTTTACAGTAATTGATCTGTGTTCAGCATTTTTTAGCATCCCATTGGCAGAGGAATCGCAATATTTATTTGCGTTCACATTCCAAGGCAAACAGTATTGTTACAGACGCATGCCACAAGGATTCAAACATAGTCCCCATGTGTTTAATCAGCTTCTGAGGCAAGACCTAGAAGGCCTTGACATTAACAGTACCTTGATCCAATTTGTTGATGACATCTTGATTTCATCAGCCACAATTGAGGATTGTTATCAGGACACTATCAAGGTTCTACAAAAACTAGCAAAGGGAGGACACAAGTCCTCTCTAACAAAATTACAGTTTTGCAAACCACAGGTTGAATATCTTGGGAGACTAATCTCACATGGGACTGTCTCCATATCCCCAGAACATCTAGAAGGGATAAGTAAAGCTCCATCACCTCAAAATGTTAGCCAAATGATGACATTTTTAGGGATGACCGGATTTAGTTCAGAGTGGATTGAAAATTATGCAGAAAAAACCTCTCCACTAAGAGAACTAATTAAACAAACTGAAAGTCAATCATTAAAAGCATCTCTAAAATGGACGCCTGAAGCAAAAGTAGCGTTTGAAACAATCAAACAGGACTTACAAACTGCACCATGTTTGGCAACACCAGACTACACAAAACCATTTTTTCTGTATGTAGCAAACAGACATGAAAAGTATGCATCAGCAGTTTTGATGCAGGAAACATGTGCTGGAAGGCGAAAACAACCAATCGCCTATTACAGCACAAAACTGGACAATGTTGTCCAAGGTTGGCCAAGTTGCTATCAAGGAGTAGCAGCAGTTCACTATGCTTATGAAAAAGCATCAGTAATAACCATGGGCTACCCAGTGATAATTCAAACACATCACAAAATCACTGAACTCATCAGCCAAGGAAAATTTGTATTAACATCAGCAAGATGTTTACAATACACACCATTGTTAACATACCCTGACATTACCTTCAAAAGATGCACCACAACGAATCTTGCTACCTTAGTTCCTTTCGAGTTTGAAGGGGAACCACATGAATGTGTAGCAGAAGCAGCAAAATACACCAAGCTGAGACCAGATTTGGAGTCTACTCCCATGACAAACGCTGACGTCACATATTTTGTTGACGGATCATGTTTCAGAGATTACATGGGAAACCACGCAGGTTTCGCAGTAGTAGCAAAGTCAAATGGAAAATTTCACACAATAAAAGCAGAGAAATGTGAACAACCGTGTTCAGCACAACTGGCTGAGTTAAAGGCACTAACAGAAGCATGTAAATTAGCAAGCAAAAAGGTTGCTAACATTTTTACTGACTCTTCTTATGCTCATGGCGTTTGCCACTTGTTTGGCAACGTATGGAAGCAAAGAGGTTTCAAAAAGACGGATGGAAGTCCCATCCAACATGGGAAACAGATAAATGAACTAATGTCTGCCATGATGTTTCCCACAAAATTAGCAATTATCAAATGCCCTGCACACCGAAGGGTAATGATGAAATAATTTTAGGAAATAATGCAGCAGACGACGCAGCAAAAATCGCGTCAGGATGTAAAACAGCAATTTTAACACCAGTAATCTCACTTGAACCAGTAATGACACCAGACGACATCATTCACATTCAGAACAATGCAACACAGAGTGAAAAACGGTTTTGGGTTCAAAGAGGAGCAACTCAAGACGATTATGGGTTGTGGAGATCTCATGAAGGATTGATTGTCGCGCCAGTATCATTACTGACTATTTTGATATCAGAAAGTCACGGTGTAGATCATTGTAGACGAAGTGAAGTCATGAACAGATTAAAAGAACAAGGCTATTGGTCCCCATATCAGCGAGCTATGGTTGATGAAGTGTTAGACTTGTGTGACATTTGTGCAAAGAATAATGTCAGAAAAGGTATAAAGACACCTGTTGGACACATTCCTGTTCCAGAAGGACCATTTAAACATTTAGTCATAGACTATGTGGACATGATTAAGTCTGTCCAACGCAAACGATACATGTTGGTCGTAATTGATCGTTTTACCAGATGGGTTGAGGCATTACCGTCAAAGGACATGAGTGCAGAAACAGTTGTGAAGTTTCTGGTAAGAGAAGTCATTCCACGGTTTGGGATACCTTCCGAAATAAGTTCGGATAATGGCCCGTCATTTGTTCAGAAGATTTTCAAAGGTATCTTGCAACAACTGCGAATTAAACAGCGCTTGGGAGCTGTCTATCACCCGCAAAGTCAGGGATTGGTTGAAAGGGTTAATCTGAGTTTGAAGTCTAAGATTAACAAAATCTGTGCTTCTACTAACCTTAACTGGATTGATGCCCTACCACTTGCACTTTTGTATTATCGCACGCAAGTTCACAGAATAACACACTTGTCACCGCATGAAATGCTAACAGGAAGAAAAATGCCAACACCACAATACAGAGGTCCCCATAAGGGACCTCCGCTTGAACAGCTGGAACTTGAATTAAAATCGTATGTTGATGAACTAACAACGATCCACAAAGCTATCTATTTACAGGAAAAGAAAAGAGAGCTTGTTTCCAATTCAGATGCTGAGGGGCCAGTGACTCCAGGTGACCAGGTCTACATTAAAGTCTTCCGCAGAAAGTGGCACGAACCGAGACGATTGGGTCCGTTCACCATTGTTCGTGCCACACCGACAGCAGTCCAGGTGGAAGGAAGTTCAACTTGGTATCACCTCAGTCATTGCACCAAAGTTCCAGACGCAAACAAGGGCAGTGTTGTGAAGAAAATAAACATTGACAATGGAACCAAGACTAGAGCAGAAAACGAGTATCAAGCAACCTCGAGCAATTAAGTTTCTGAGATAATTGAATTGTCTAATTGCTTCCGCTTTATCCGCATTTAATTTAATTCGATTTAAATCTAGCTGAAGCCAGGATTCAGTAAGGTGTCTTACAGGCATACCCTTTTCCTTCCTCAAAGTCCCTCGGGGACCGAGAGGGAATACCTGAAGCAGTCGCCTTCAGTCCCTGAGGACTGAGACTCACCTCTGACTCCCTGCTGGTCTGATCTGAAGAAACAAGTTTTGCTTCGTCCTGGCTGTCTGGGTAAAAACTGTCCAGTCTTTCCTCAAAGCTTAAAAATGAAAGA
>JBBPBX010034137.1:0-10193 GCA_038048925.1 Garcialebias charrua
TATATATATATATCTATATCTATCTATATCTATCTATCTATCTATCTATCTATCTATCTATCTATCTATCTATTATATATATATATATATATATATATATATATATATATATATATATATATATATATATATATATATATATATGATGTAGAATGATGAACAGAAATTCTACCATTGCTGTTCATCATTCTTTAGTTAGTAGCAGGTCACTTTTGTAAATGAGCCCTCGAGGCTCAATGAGATTTACCTGACTAAATAAAGGTTGAATGAATGAATGACTATATATATATATACAGTATATATAAATAAAAAAATTAAGGTTCATTGATAAACTTCATCAACTCGTTTAAAAGTTCTTTTCTTTTAATTGAGGATTTTTGGGATTGAAATTGCCCCAAGGCCACACCCTGCCACAGATCTTTGGAGGACACCCCACGTGGAGATGGTCTTCATCTGGTCTCCATGGGTCAGTCCTCAGTGCTGGTTGATCACCTTCGGTCTCACGCAGGTGCAACCCACTGAGATGAGTTTGGACTCCAGGCGGTAGTGGTAGCTGTGCCTGGCCCTGGCGTCTTGACTCGCCTCAGAACCAGCACCTGATGCAGAATGGGACGGGACTCCAGGCCCCCGTCCTCCAGTCCTTGGTGGTCCAGGCAGGTTTTGAGCAAACAGTGAGCCTGCGACAGCGCATGAGGGTACATGTTGTCATCCCTGGAGATGCTGAGGACAGAGAGGAGACAAAAAACTGTTAACAGGACTCTGAGCTTCATGAAGGACAACACACTGAGGAGCTGAAGCCTCACTTGTAGGTCCACGGTGAGATGGAGTCGCTGGCCAAAGAACTGACTTTTAGGCTGGGAACTAAATTGTTTGGGTCCAAACGCAGAGGGACCGTTTCTTCTGCTAATCCTTCAAAGGACTTCCTGTGTGGCTTTGCTGCTGTCTGTGGGACCACCACCACCATCATCATCAACAGGACAGCGCTGACAACCTGAGGAAGAAGAACATTCATTCATTCAACCTTTATTTATACAGGCTAGCCTCGTTGAGCCACGGGGACTCATTTACAAGAGAGACCTGTCTCACTCACACCTAGGGTCAATTTAGAGTTACCAATCAGTCTAACATGCATGTTTTTGGTCTGTGGGAGGAAACCGGAGAAAACCCACGCATGCACGGAGAGAACATGCAATAACAAGTCACTTTCATCATTGTCGTCGTGAATGTCTAGCGAAGACATACTGAAACAAAAAAAATATAAACGTAAAAAACAAACTAACATTGATACTGAGGAAACACATTACATATTTTATTAAAGCAACAATAATCAAGTTTGATCATGAAATAAAGAAACATGTACTTGGGAACCAGTACAATAAATTTTCTCAATAAAAGTTAATGAGACTAACTCGAAAGTATAGACAAAATCATATTTTTAACACGCACTAAAATACGTACGTTCAGTGCAAGTGTATGTTATACATGAACACAGAATTTTAATTAAGTCATCTTTTTAAAAATTCTTAAATTTATAAAGTTGTACATTTTCTGTGACGTGGTTAGAAAAATAAAATAATAAAAAAAATAAGCTTCAAAGATATTTATTGTCAATATTGTGCATCTGTATTATTCTAATTTTATGTCCACTAAAATTGCAGCACAGAAAAGCCATAACAATAAAGAAATACATTATATAAAAACTGGAGCGTGAGATTGATAGGCGGATAGGTGCAGCGTCCGCAGTGAAGCGGGCGCTGTACCGGTCTGTCGTGGTGAAGAGAGAGCTGAGTCAAAAGGCAAAGCTCTCAATTTACCGATCGATCTACGTTCCCACCCTCATCTATGGTCATGAGCTTTGGGTTGTGACCGAAAGAACAAGATCTCGGATACAAGCGGCTGAAATGAGTTTTCTCCG
Organism: Garcialebias charrua; assembly: GCA_038048925.1. Lineage (NCBI taxonomy): Eukaryota > Metazoa > Chordata > Actinopteri > Cyprinodontiformes > Rivulidae > Garcialebias > Garcialebias charrua. The sequence goes on from JBBPBX010034137.1 coordinate 1,916, forward strand.
CAGGGTGTCTGGACTCTCCCTTAGAGATAGGGTGAGAAGCTCAGTCATCCGGGAGGGACTCGGAGTAGAGCCGCTGCTTCTCCACATCGAGAGGAGCCAGTTGAGGTGGCTCGGGCATCTGGTTAGGATGCCTCCTGGACGCCTCCCTGGTGAGGTGTTCCGGGCATGTCCCACCGGGAGGAGACCCAGAGGAAGACCCAGGACGCGCTGGAGGGACTATGTTTCTCGGCTGGCCAGGGAACGCCTTGGGATTCCCCCAGAGGAGCTGCTCCAAGTGGCTGGGGAGAGGGAAGACTGGGCCTCCCTACTTAGGCTGCTACCCCCGCGACCCGACCCCGGATAAGAGGAAGAAAATGGATGGATGGATGGATGGATTATATAAAAACAACTATTAAACTTTGGTTTTTGTTTCTGCCTACCGTAATATCTGGTGGAAATACATTTCATAAACAATATTAGACATACAACCTTACCATCTACATTTTAAAATTGTGTAATAATATTATGATCACAGTTATATTAGTTGCAGTGCAAACCATAAAATAATCTTGACATAAATACAGTTTCCCCTTACTTACCTTGTTTCCAAAACCTGAATGGGAGTCTCCCCAAATTCACTTCTGAGACCTTCCCCAAAGTCATCATCTCTGCATAAAAACATATAATGTAGTTCAAACAATAATCAGATATTCTTTTCAACACATTTATCACACAATGACAAATTTATCTAACATATCAAAGCATGTAGGATGATTTAAAAAATAGCATCAAACAGCCATCTTCCATCCTGTTCTGCTGCTAGAAGTAAAATTGTGTAATAATATTATGATCACAGTTATATTAGTTGCAGTGCAAACCATAAAATAATCTTGACATAAATACAGTTTCCCCTTACTTACCTTGTTTCCAAAACCTGAATGGGAGTCTCCCCAAATTCACTTCTGAGACCTTCCCCAAAGTCATCATCTCTGCATAAAAACATATAATGTAGTTCAAACAATAATCAGATATTCTTTTCAACACATTTATCACACAATGACAAATTTATCTAACATATCAAAGCATGTAGGATGATTTAAAAAATAGCATCAAACAGCCATCTTCCATCCTGTTCTGCTGCTAGAAGTAAAATTTGAACTTTTTATGCTCTCCTTTCATCCTGCTTCACTGCATGCTCATGTCCGCAGCAAACTCGTCCACCCCACCGCAAGTTTTACAGATTTTATTCCAAAAATTAATAATTTTTGAGGCCCTTTATACAGGTAAACGTCCAAAGAGGTTGAGATGTATGCATCAACAACATATATTGTGTAGTACAACTAACAGACTTTTAGATTATGAACACCAAATGATCTGCAGACAATATGCTAATTGCTAGTTGTGATCATGCATCTCTTACACAGACAGCGCAGTTACAGTACTTTCATCATATCTGCATGCTGATCCACAATACAATAAGTTAGGATAACTAAATGTACGTATCAAAACAATACTGAGGTTGAATGAGTTAGCTGCTGCCATTAGCATCACGTCAGCTGTAGGCCGGAAAACGGTTTTAGCCTGTTGTAGATAATATCATGGCATTTGCGCTATCACATGAGTCAAGCAAAGACACTTACTTTTCAAGCAGGAAAGTTGCTAACTCTGCATCGCTTTGCAATCCTTTGATCACTCGAAGCTCTCGCCACCTCCGCCATCTTGAAACAGCTACTGTTTGAGACGGGAGCGTGCCCGGCTGCTGCGCCTGCGCGCTGCCGCTGGGAGAGGCGGGGGGAGGGCGGGGGAAGCTCGTTCATGAAAATAACTCTGTTTTTATTGGCTGGTCAAAAACGGCCCGCTCTGGTTTTTATAAATGCTATTTTAACCACCGGGAGACGCCAGAGGAATATAGTATTTCTCAAAGATTACCTGTTTAACATCACTCTGACAAAAAATAGTGACTGAGAGAAGAAATATGTTTATAAAAAAAGCTACATACTGCAACATGTCTTGTAATTTACACTCTGTAAGCAGAAAAAATATACACCGAGTGGTTTAGAAGTTATTTATAAGCAAACAGAAGTAAACTGAAATAAAAAATAAAAAAACATGGGAAGTCCGCCTCTCAGAACACGAATAAAAAAATCAAATTTTAAGTCAAATGTTTTCTATAGACCATAGTTACGTACATTAAAGCTCTTATAATTACACTCTGTAAGCAGAAAAAATATAAACCGATTGGTTTCGAAGCTATTTATAACAGAAATAGAAATACAAGCTAACAGGAGCTACCGTATGCTAATAAAAGATCATTTATTTTATTTTAATCTCAAACATCTAATAAAGCTACTCACTTGTAAACGTCCACACTGTGATTCCATTCTGTAAGTTTCAGAAAAATCCGCTGAGTGGTTCTGGACTTATCTTGCAAATAAACAGCTAAGAAACACAGAGCTAACAGCTACATCCAGACCAGGAGGTCGACAGAATCAGTCCGAGCAGAGGAGCTTTTTTTCGGACACATGAGCTGGAAACGTTCTTCTTCTTCTTCTTGGGTCAGTGTACTCCTCTGGAAGTGATACTGCATTGCGCCCCTAGCGGCCAAATGTGGTACTGCACCATTTTCTGCCAAACGGAAAAGGCTCATAACTGAGTCAAAAATTGGTCTAAAAATGTGGGAAAAAATCCATAAATAGGTCGCACCGGATTATAGGTCGCAAGCCTTGAAAAAACCATAAAAGGTGCGACCTATAATCTGAAAAATACGGTAATATCTGAGAGGCATATCAAACAGAAATGCAAATAGATATTAGATTATTAGGTGTGAGTGAGAGAGTGGATGGTTGTTTGGTGTGAGTGAGACAGGTCCCTCTTGTAAATGAGTCCCCGTGACTCAACGAGGCTAGCCTGTATAAATAAAGGTTGAATGAATGAAAAGATAAAGGGCTTTCAATTATTTAAAACATACCTGATCAAGCCTGCTTGAGTCACTGCACAGCTCTGTAATCCTAGACAAAAAAAAAACTGGACTGGACTAGAAGTACATTGTTCTGTATGTTCAGCTCACGTTGGACTCTTCAGGGAGTAGAAAACTGCGTCCAGAAGAGTCCCATTGTTTTGTAAGGTGGTGGCATCAGTACGCATGCGTCAGTTATAATAAGAGTCAATGGATCAGATAAGAGCGCACCAAACAGGAAATACATCACCAATCAGAAAAACATTTTTTGAAACAAACAATATAACTCATCATTACTCATAAACTATTCATCCTACACAACTAAAAACATATATGCATATATTTCGAAATATTTTTATGTTATTATTTCATTTTTATTATTATTATTTTTTAATTATTCAATGTCAAATGGTCCAGAACTTCCAGTGGGGCAGCGCCCTGGCGCCCTCTATTGGCCGGCCGCCCCTGGCTCTCAGTTTCACAGACAAGACAAAGCAAAAGCAAAGCGGACACCGAGAGGATACGTCCGCCCTTGAGAAGAGCAAGTGTTGAATGTTTGTGCTCTACAAACGCCTATTCTCCAGAAACGCCCACTTTTGGTCTGCAGAGGATGCTCTCAATACTGCCATCTACTGTACTGTTGTATTTTATTTTGTATATTTCTGATATGTACGTGCGTGACGTCATTACGTCAGAAGAGAAAATGGCAGTATAATAAATGGTAGGAGCATAATATATGCTCCCGGTGTTTTGTTGGGTCTTTTTTGTTTTTTGTAAATAATGAATGATGCTCTATTTTTATTTTTTTTATTTTTACGGTTTCATTTATTTATTTATTTGCATCTTGAGATCCTATAACTCATCAACTACTCAAGTTCTACTCTAGTTTTATTATGTTAATGGCAACTTTAAAAATGATGTAGCCATTCAACCCCTACCCCATAAAAAAGAATGCATTGGCCAGGAATCGAACCTGGGTCAACTGCTTTGAAGGCAGCTGTGCTAACCACTATACCACCAATGCAAGATTATGTTTTTTATCAATTAATGAATTTATTTATTTCTACTTTACCACATCTAAATAAAGTGAAGTCTGGTCCTCTAGACATTCAAAATTTTGAATGTCTAGAGGACCAGACTTCACTTTTTAGATGTTTCTACGTGGATTATGGAGCATGCACCAGAATGTCTATATTTAAAATTCTATATAGAGAATATAGATGTTTTTGTAGAATCTGGTTCATCAGATTTAATTCAGTTCAGTTTATATATGTATATCCAAGCCACAACAGAAGTCGACTCAAGGCACTGAACAGAAATATTCATACAAAAAAATAATAATTTAAAATTATTTATCTGAGGAGCAGACTGTTTTGACTTTAACTCATTACAGAACTCTCATTAGCAGGACTTAGGTTCTGGACACGCATCCAGAATCAGTCCTAAAATGCAGGTGCAAAGCCAGGCTGAGCTGAGCATGACTGTGCAGGGCTGAGCAGAGTTGGGGCTGATTAGGAGCAATGCAAATGGGGCATTTGAGAAAGATAAGGTGTATTATTTTTATTTATTTTTAATTTGTGGTAGAAAACCGAAGTGCTCGGAGTAAACCCATGTTTGGAAACAAATCCATCTTCTTAGCGATAGCGTGGGGACAGCCAGTCGTTTTCTAGGGAAGCGTCGAGAAAGACAGCATCAAGAAAGATGGGGCAATTTTTTTGTATGTGGGAGAAAACCGACGTGCTCGGAGTAAACCCATGGTTGGAAACAAATCCGTCTTTTTAGCGATGTTGTGGGGATGGCCAGTCGTTTTCAAGGGAGGCATTGAGAAAAGACGGAGTTGAGGAAGATAGGGCGATTTTTTCGTTTGTGGGAGAAAACCGACGTGCTCGGAGTGAACCCATGGTTGGAAACCCAAGACCGTCTTCTTGGTGATAGCGTGACGGCCAGTCGTTTTCGAGGGATGCGTTGAGAAAGATGGGGCGATTTTTTTGTTTGTGAGACCAAACCGACGTGTTCCGAGTAAACCCATGTTTGGAAACCAAAGACCGCCTTCTTGGCGATAGCGTGAGGACGGCCAGTCGTTTTCGAGGGATGCGTCGAGAAAGATGGGGCTATTTTTTTGTTTGTGAGACCAAACCGACGTGCTCCGAGTAAACCCATGTTTGGAAACCAAAGACCGTCTTCTTAGTGATAGTGTGGGGACAGCCAGTCGTTTTCGAGGGATGCATCGAGAAAGATGGGGCGATTCTTTTTGTTTGTGGGAGAAAACCGACGTGCTCGGAGTAAACCCATGGTTGGAAACCCAAGACCGTCTTCTTGGCGATAGCGTGAGGACAGCCAGTCGTTTTCGAGGGATGTGTCGAGAAAGATGGGGCGATTTTTTTGTTTGTGGGACCAAACTAAAGTCCTCGGAGTAAACCCATGGTTGGAAACCGAAGAGAATGCGCAGACACAGAACGGCACCAGGTCATGGTGAACCTATAAACCTTTTGCCCTGAGGCTACCACTTCACTTCTGAAAGCTCTCTAAAATGTTGTCGTTCTGCCATTTTACTCAGGGCATCTGGTCAGATGGCAGAGAACCAGGCTAGTAAATTGGAATTCGAGTCCCACGACAGCAGAGCTCGACTGCTTTGGCGCATTCTGCCTTTTTCCTGCACTGCACTTTGGGCTTCACTCGGCCTGTCTTTACTCTAAGCTCTGACTCTGTCAAATCCAGCTTTGTCTTCAAGATGGCATTTTCTTCTTCCAGCCCAGAAGTTTTGAAAAGGGCGTCTTGGTACACTGTTAGTTCTAGGGCCATTGGTGTAACTTTGTTCGGTGGCGGAGAAATTCGCTTAATCAAGTTCTTCACGTTCTTTTTCAGAACGACAGTGAGTGGAACTTTTGTGGCAAGTGACTTTTTAAGTTCTTCATGAGAACGCTCTAGAGACTGAATCGTGTTTTCCAGTTCTCTGCATTCTTCTTTGAGTTTTCTATTTTTGAGCATCGTGTATTTGAAGGCCTTTGATTTGTTGTTTGCCTCAGCCTTCGTACTTTCGATCTCAGTTCTGTACTTGTTTTCACACAGCGATTCGCAAACTTCTCTTTCGTGTTGCAGCTTCTCGTTGTCACGATTCATCCGTTTCAGCTTTTCACACGTTTTGTTATATTTGCTTTTCCAGACACAGTTTTTGTCTGTCAACTCAGCAACGCGGTTTTTCAATTCTTCTATTTCAATTTTCTGCGCTTGGGTCTCTTTTAAAAGTGCGTCATTGATAGACTCTAAGCTTTTTGCTTTGCGTGACAACACATTCATTTGCTTCTTAAAAACTTCTAATTTGTCTTCTGCTTTCTCCCTTAAGTCTTTTTCTGCCCTGAAACATATATCAGCCTTTGTACACTTTTCGATGATCATTTCTTGATTTTGAACTTTAAGGCGAAGCTCCGCCAACTCTTTGTCTTTAATTTTTATTTGTGCCTCTAAATTTCTGTTTGGATTACAAGCCTCCCTGGGAAATGTAATTAATTCTAAGTCCTCATACCTTTTTTTTCTTAGCTCTTCAATATCCCCGTGATCACGTTCTTCGTTATCTCTCGGCATCCGCTTTGGAAATTTATATTCATCCAGAGGACCAGCCTTAGCTTTTTTAGATTTTTCTACCTGGATTATGGAGCATGCATCAGGGTACCTGTATTTATATTCATCGATCTTTACATTCCAATCAGCTCTTTCTTTTTTCAGATGTTCAACTATTTTGTTTTTCCATTGTGAATACTCTGCGTTTTCTGCCCGAAATTCAAATAAGTCATCGTTGCTGCTGCGTTTCTTCACTTCACGTGCGACTGTCTGCATTTTGAATGCCTGTGTGCGCACAATCACGTATACAACTGGTTGCAACGATATCCTTAAAAAAGTGAACCGTCTGAAAACAGGGTCTATTTATAAACTTTCCAAGAATGAGTACTTTCATTGATTATGTCATCTGACATCATCGTTGTCATGACGATGTCAGCAATTAGCATAATTATGCTGTTTGAAGTCAGAAGTTCAAAGATTTTGACCTGACTTCAAAAGGCTTCAAAATTCTAATTGCTGAAGTCAGGGGCGTAACTTTAGGTCTAACATTGGGGGGGTTGTGATTAACAATAAACACGAAAAAATTGTACACTATACGCTTCGGTGTTTAATACGCGTCATTTTTTTTTTTTATTGAACCAAATTTTGACAATAGTCCAAAAATATCATACAGAACAGAGTCCATTACAAGAAAGTAAAATAAAACAAAAAGCAAAAATTAAATAAAGATATAAGTAACAATGCAATAAACAATATCATACAGGGGTCTGATTATGAGACATAAAATTTTGAGAAAATAGTTCTTGTTTTTCTAAGCTTCTGATTATTCAAAGTAAGCTTTTCAATAGATGCAATGTATGTTTTTAAGTCAGATTCTTTAAAATTATTCCATGAGGGGCTTTTTTCACTCCATTTCATCTTGTGGACATAATATTTTGCTAAAATTACAATAAGATTAACTAAATATATCTCTTCTGAAGAGAAGTTTGAATTGTTGAAAATGAGCAAAATTTGTAATTTAGACAAAACAATATTTTTTCTAACTTTTGTTGTCAGGAAACGTTGTACATCTGACCAAAATAATACAACATGAGGACATTCTACAAACAAGTGTTCAATACTCTCACCTTCATTCTGACAAAAAGAGCAGTTGTTACTAACATCAGAGAAGAATCGACAAATGTTATCTTTAACTGGGTAATATCTGTGTATAACTTTGAATAAAAATTCTTTGATCTTATTGTTGAGTATATATTTATGAGGTAACAAAAAAATTCCATTCCATGTTTTTTTGCTTAAATAATCCCATCTATATTTGCATATGGGAACTGATAAAGCCTCTAAATGAGTTCTGATGAATCCATTTGTAAATTTCTTGTGCATTATGCTAGTTCCGTCAATCGAGATTGAGTCAAGTAAATACACTTCATCAAGATGTATGTTTTGCGCTAAAGACTGTAAACTTATTGGAATAGCCTTCCTGACCAAATTAAATTCACTCAGAGGAATATCTATATTATTGTGACTTAGAAACTGATCATAATTATACCACTCACCATTACTGTCGAGTAATTGGTTTACCAAATTAATATTGTTTTCAGCCCAATTATGTAAATATAATGATTTGTTTTTATGCAGTATATAAGCATTGTTCCAAATGATGCAATTATGTGGAGAGTAATTGTGATTGTATAAAAGAGCCCAACAGAGAAGAACCTGCTGATACGCGTCATCTCCACGCGACGCGTCAGCTTTGTCCTGATCAAGATGGCGGCGACAGGACCC
>JBBPBX010034137.1:22196-32820 GCA_038048925.1 Garcialebias charrua
TCTTAGCTGGAAGAAACCGGATTTAACTACAGCATTTATCTGTTTGTCTAACTTAAAAGCACTATCAAAAATAACTCCCAGATTCCTGACATTGGAGTGGCTGTATGAAGCCAAGGGGCCAAGAACATTTAGGGTGTTACATTTGCCAAAGCTGATGGCTTCCGTTTTATTTTCATTTAGATTTAGAAAATTAAGTTTTAACCAGATTTTAATGTCATTCAGACAGTCCAGGAGTGGATCCAGTGGAGTGACCCTGTCTGACTCAATTGGAAGATATAACTGTGTATCATGTGTGAGTTGCTCCCGGTAGGACTGGAAAGCACCTTGCATGGTAGTCTGCCGCCACCAGTTTATGAATGTGTGTAGCATTCAATATATGTGTAGCACTTTGAGATTTTCAGTAATGAAAAGTGCGTTATAAATTGAATTAATTATTATTATTATTATTATCATCAGCAAAGCAGTGAAAAGGAATGTTGTGTTTTCTAAAAATGGACCCCAAAGGCAACATGTACAAATTAAAAACAGTGGACCTAAAATAGACCCTTGAGGGACTCCACAGATCAAAGGAGCTGGAGATGAAGAACAGTTCCCTAAATGAACAGAAAAACTTCTGTCAGTCAGGTAGGATCTAAACCAGGATAAAACTGTGCCTTTGATACCGACCACGTGTTCCAGTCGTGACAACAAGATGTTGTGGTCCACAGTATCAAAGGCAACAGAAAGGTCTAAAAGCACTAAGGTCAAAACGCTGCTTGGTGTGAGCACACCATTATGGTGTGCTCACACCAAGCAGCGTTTTGACCTCCAAAGCTTCCAGCTTCCATGTAAAGTCAATGGTGGACGCACTTCCAGGCACCTCCTGGCGTCTGGCGTCAGGTCGCGTGCGTGTTGAGCGTGCTGAGGAGCGTTTTTTCGTGCACGTGAACCGGCTTCCACCTCCAAACCGAGCATTCAACATGTTGAAGATTTCGCGGTTCAAACTTTCAAACGCCGCTCAACTCCACCTGATTGGTTGGTGTGTCAACCAATCAGGGAGAGTCGGGGGGCAGAAGAGAGGGGGCAGTGGGAGAGTCCCTATGTGACGCGGAAACGAGGGTGCGCGCGCACTATGTGACGTATTGTTTGTCGGAAAAAAAAAGAAAAGACTCGCGAGCTCGTGGACTATGGAAGAGAAACTCATTGTAGCTGTGTGTTCGCGACAATTCCTTCACGACCAGTCAAGTCTGCTCGACAGAGACGGAAATAAAAGGCTCCTCGCCTGGCGGAGTGCAGTGACTCTGTGCGCAGGACTCTGTATACCGGTAAGCTCCTCCCACACCCCGCCGCCACAGCCACGAAGCCGCCGCAACACTACAGTTTGGACAACACTGGGTAGCGCGTCCACTTGCGTGCGTGAGGAGCCTTTTGGAGGTAAAAACGCTGCTCGGTGTGACCACACCATGAAACAGCAGATCCTCCTGCATCAACAGTTAAAAGAAGGTCATTAAAAACTCTTAAAAGGGCTGTTTCTGTGCTGTGGCCTGATTTAAAACCTGACTGGAATTTTTCACCAATGCTGTTGGCAGTTAAAAACCTCTTAAGTTGATTAAAAACAACTTTCTCTAAAATTTTTGACAGAAAAGGTAGTTTTGAAATGGGTCTATAATTTAAGAGCAGTGCTGTATCGAGGTTCTTCTTCTTTATGAGAGGCTGCACCACAGCATGTTTAAAAGAAGCTGGAACGCAGCCAGATGACAGGGACATGTTAATCAGGACAAGAACTAATGGTCCAAGTGTGCTAAAAACTTATTTGAACAGTCGAGAGGGAACACAGTCCAAAGGTGAATTAAAAGGATGCATGTGATCCACAATGTCCTTTAAAACAATTAAAGGTTCAGTATGCAGTTTCTGTAGAACTGCAGCACTTAGAAATATTTTCAACAGGCAAAGCATTCTGATCCCTCCCCCTCAGAGCCATATGTGGCTCTGCCCCCTTGTGGTCTGTTGAATTTCAAATTCAAGCTCTGTTTTTATTGGCTGATTCAAATTCAAGCTCTGTTTTTATTGGCTGGAAAATGGCGGGTCACCTTTTCTTTTTAGAAATGCTTATTTACCACCTGGAGAAGCAAGGGGACAATATTTTTTTTAATTTTTTTTCAGAGATTACCTGGCTAACATCAGTCTGTCAGGAGGTAGTGACAGAGTGAAGAAATATGTTCATAAAAAAAGCTACATACTGAAGCTTTAAAGTCACTGGTTCAAACTGTTCAAAGGAAGCTGAGGATGGAGGGAATGAGGATGGATCTGTGTAAATTTGTGTTGAAGAGGGTCTCAGAGCAGTGATTTTATCTATAAAAAACTTAGAAAACTGTTCACACAGTGCAGGAGATTCAGCAACATGACCAGCATCACAAGGATTTACAACAGAGTTAAAAACATTAAAAAGAACCTGCGGTCTGTGACTGTTGTTTGAAATCATGTTAGATAAAAAAGCTGTTTTTGCAGCTTTAACAGCACTCTGATAATTTGACAGGCTGTCTTTAAATAAGTCCAGGGAAACCTGCAGTCTGTCCTTACACCACTTCCTCTCAGCTCGTCTGCACAGGCGTCTGAGCGCGCGCGTGTGTTCGCTCAGCCACGGCTGGCATGACTTCCTCCTTTTGATCTTCAGCGGAGCAACAGAGTTCAGAATGTCAGAGCACGTGGAACTAAAAAGTTCAGTAAACTCATCCACGTTGGACACAGAGCAGAACTGAGGGTTGCAGGAGACAGAGTCATTAAAACCAGTGGAGAAGCGCAGTGCTGTGGTTGAATTAATTGCGCGCGCAGAACGCACAGATGGTCCAGCCCGTTCCTTCCAAGGCAAAAGGATGCTTGACAAGGGGTACAAAATGAGCTGTCTTGGAAAACCTATCAACAACTGTTAAAATGACAGTGTTCCCTTCAGAGGGGGGCAGTCCAGTAATGAAGTCCGGTGCTACATGGGACCATGGACGACTGGGTGTGGGCAAAGGCTGTAACAAACCTGCAGGGGGTTGGTTCCCACTCTTGTTGCGAGCACAGGTAGGGCAAGCAGCCACAAACTCCTTAATGTCTTGGTTGAGAGTGGGCCACCAGAAGTGTCTCTTAACAAAGGAAAGCATGTGGTTAGTGCTTGGGTGACATGACAGTTTGTTCGAATGAATCCAGTCTAGCACCTTGGATCTGATAGCGGAGGGAACGAACCTATCAGGAGGACCAGTACCTGGGTCGGGTTCAGATCCTTGCGCCTCCTGAATGTCTTTTTCAATGGACCAGGTAAGTGCGCCAACCACAACGGAGGGGGGCAGAATGTTGTCTTCAGTCTTGTGCTGGTCGGAAATGGAAAACTGTCTTGACAGGGCATCGGGCTTGATGTTCTTAGATCCAGGTCTGTAGGTCAAAAAAAAGTTAAACCTTGCAAAAAACAAAGACCAACGAGCCTGTCTAGGACTCAGCCTCTTGGCGTTCTGGATGTAAATAAGGTTCTTATGATCTGTCCAGATCAGAAAAGGTGTCTTGGTACCCTCCAACCAGTGCCTCCATTCTTCTAGTGCCAATTTCACAGCCAATAACTCTCTGTTTCCCACATCATAATTCTGCTCCGAAGGGCTAAGACGTCGAGAGAAGAACGCACATGGGTGGACCTTGTTATCCTCCTGAGAACGCTGAGAAAGAACTGCTCCCACACCCGTGTCCGACGTCGACCTCCAAGATGAATTGTCTCTCCGGGTCAGGGTGACGAAGGATGGGGCGGTGGAGAAAAGACGCTTAAGTTCCTTAAAAGCCGTCTCAGCCTCAGGAGTCCAGGAGAAGGTTCTTAACGTGGAGGTGAGTTGAGTAAGAGGAGCAGCAATGCAACTATAATTCTTAATGAACCTTCTATAAAAGTTTGCAAAGCCTAAGAACCGTTGCAGCTGCTTGCGGTCCGCAGGAGTGGGCCATTCTTCCACAGCCCTGGTCTTCTCAGGGTCAGTGCGAAAACTACCACCCTCAAAAATAAACCCCAGGAACGACACAGTGGTGACATGAAAATCGCACTTCTCTGCCTTTACATAAAGCTGATTCTCAAGGAGTCTCTGCAGTACCGCACGTACGTGAGTCTCGTGTTGGCTTAAGTCGTGGGAGTAAATGAGTATATCGTCTAAATAAACGAAAACAAATTCATTAAGGAAGTCTCTAAGGACGTCGTTAACGAGTGCCTGGAACACCGCAGGAGCATTAGTAAGGCCGAAAGGCATTACGTGTCCTGAAGGCGGTCTTCCACTCATCCCCCTCACGAACCCTCACCAGATGGTAAGCATTACGCAAATCTAATTTTGTAAATATGGCAGCCGAATGCAACTGGTCATGAATGGAATCAATGACAGGTAGCGGATATTTGTTTTTGATGGTGATCTGGTTTAACCCACGATAGTCAATGCATGGACGCAAGGTCTTATCCTTTTTAGACACAAAAAAGAAACCCGTCTCCACAGGCGAGGTGGACGGTCGAATGATACCAGATGTCAGAGACTCCCCAATATAATCTGACATAGTCTTTCTCTCAGGCCTGATATGTTTTATAATCTACTGGTAGGCAGAGGAGCTCCAGTAAGAAGATTAATAGCACAATCATATGGGTGATGTGGAGGCAGGGACAAAGCCTTCTCTTTATTGAACACAGCACTTAAATCATGATACACAGGAGGTACTTTGCTTAGGTCAACAGCTTGTGACTGGGGGTTATTTACAGAGGTCTTCGGTACAGCAGAGCGAAGACAGTTCTTGAGACAGTACGAGCTCCACTTGTCTATCCTCTTCTCCGACCAGTCCAATAATGGATTATGCCTCTCCAACCAAGGAAAACCCAATATTAATTGAGTGGTGGGAGAGTCAAAAACGAAGAATTCACCTTGCTCATGGTGATTTCCAGAGATGATGAGGTGGAGTTCCTGGACCCTCAGGTGAATCTTGGCGAAAACCTGTCCAGTGAGACCGGCGACTGTCAAAGGGTCTCGAAGGGTATGGGTAGGAATGGATAGTTGTTCCACCAAGTCACTGCTGATGAGGTTTTGTTCCGCTCCAGAGTCCACAAGAGCTGTAACAGGTAACTTCATGTTATTATTCACAATAATAGATGGTAAAGTAAATCGTGAGACAGGAGAACAAGATGATCTACCCACCAATACCTCCTGTTTTATTGATGGGAGGGGTCGTTTCCCTGTAGAGGGCGTTGGGCTCCCTGTAGAGGGCATTGGGCTATGTAATGGCCAATCTTACCACAATAAAGACAACACCCAGATCTCATACGTCGCTGTCTCTCCTCTGGTGACAGCCTTGTGCGGCCTATTTGCATAGGCTCCGGTTCCTCCTCGAAGTTAGATACGACTTTACTCTGAAAAGTCGGGTTCGACCGGAAACCGGAAGTGGATGGGCGCTGGGACTTGTAGTCCCTCTCCTTGCCCCTTTCATTGAAGCGATTATCGACTCTGATCGCCAAGGTTATCAGTTCATTAAGAGAGTTGGGTTCGTCTCTCAGAGCGAGTTGATCCTTGACTCTGTCCGACAGCGAGATCGTCCCAGCGCGTCTTCGCCGCCATGATGCAGAAGCGTATTGCGTGCGTATTGCGTGCTCCGATACAGCTTCCTTCCTTGGCGGAGGTTCAACAGATGTTTGACGGCATCCTCATGCTGCAAAGGGTGGTCTAAAATCATCGAGAAGTCCTCGAGGAAATCAGGAAAGGTGAGTAAGTCAATAGCATGTGAGGATAAGTGCGCTGTAGCCCAGCTAAGAGCGTCACCCTTTAACTGACTGATCACAAAAGTGATTTTAGCAGCGTCCGTGGGATACATACGAGGGGCTCTAGAAAAAGCCAGACGACATTGAAGAATGAATCCTGCATAGTGATCAGGGTTACCACTAAAAAACTCAGAAGGCCTGAAAACAGGCTCGGTTGAAGGTGTTGTTGATCCAGCAGTAGCATTAACAGGAGAGGGCCCAGGTTGAGCGATCCGTGGGGCAGAAAGAAGTTGTGTGAGTTTTTGATTAGCATCAAACAACATACCTCCAAGTTCTCTAAAGTTAGATTGGTTAGTTAGTTGTTGGGAAGCCATCTGTTGTAGTCTGGATTCCAATAAGTCCAGTTGTGAAGTCTGGGGGTCCGTAGCCCTCTGAGAAGGTTCTCCCCCAGTCGCGTTCTGGGTCTGTTTGTTTGGCTGAAGCATTTCTGTCAAGGTAGCAATATCAACCCAGATGAACGGACTGAAAGAAAACAGATTCAGGGGTAAAACAAACGATGATTTATTTATAGTGGCAATGTTATCCACAGGGAGGAGGAGCACGGGTGGAGCATGGAGGTGGAAGATCTCACTGGAGGTATATTGATATCCAAACTTCGAAGTTCAGCACAGGAGGTCCACAGAGCAGCCAGGAGTCCAAGACGTTTGGCACAGATGGACCAGGGTCTGTAGTGTCACGAGGAAAAAATCACAAGGTTAAGAATAGGAACTACAAGGAATAACACCAAGAGGCTGGAAGCACTAGTACCATAACGTAGGTATGCTTCAGCACTGAATGAAGCCAGCCAGCAGTCTTAAGTAGTCCTGGTGGTGATTAGTGGAGATGGCCAACAGTTGTGACTCCTTAACTCAACCTCAGGAAATCTGTAGGAAGCAAAACAGGAAACCCCACACATATAATTAATGTAGTTAGAAGAAGATGACTCCAGATGGTTAATTTAGATTTTTATTGTGTTTATGTTTATTAAATTTTTTTTTTTTTTTTTTACAAAAGAAACAATA
Organism: Garcialebias charrua; assembly: GCA_038048925.1. NCBI lineage: Eukaryota > Metazoa > Chordata > Actinopteri > Cyprinodontiformes > Rivulidae > Garcialebias > Garcialebias charrua. Next base: position 28,980 of record JBBPBX010034137.1, read on the forward strand.
CAAGACAATCCCATAAATGATAATGTACAAAATATAAAAAAAATGAAAGGTAGCAGAAAGAAGAATAAATCTTATTATATCTGCTCCTTTTTTCCAATAATCAGATTAAACAATAATAATCTTCAACCATTCGTGAACAAGACCCCGAGATACTTAAACTCCTCCACTTAGGGCAGGACCTCCTCCCCGACCGGAGAGGGCATGCTACCCTTTTCCGGCTCAAGACCATGGCCTCGGATTTGGAGGAACTGATCCTCATCCCGGCCGCATCACATTCAGCTGCAAACCGCTCCAGCGAAAGCTGTAGATCACGATCTGATGAAGCCAATAGGACCACATCATCTGCAAAAAACAGAGAAGCGATTCTAAGGCCACCAAAACGGATCCTCTCAACACCTTGGCTGCGCCTAGAAATTCTGTCCATAAAAGTTATGAACAGAATCGGTGACAAAGGGCAACCTTGGCGGAGTCCAACTCTCACTGGAAACGAGCCTGACTTACTGCCGGCAATGCGGACCAAGCTCTGACACCGGTCGTACAGGGACCTAACAGCCCATATCAATGGGCCTGGTACCCCATACTCCCGGAGTACCCCCCACAGAACCCCCCGAGGGACGCGGTCGAATGCCTTCTCCAAGTCCACAAAGCACATGTAAACTGGTTGGGCAAACTCCCACGCACCCTCCAGGACCCTGCTGAGGGTGTAGAGCTGGTCCAGTGTTCCACGACCAGCACGAAAACCACACTGCTCCTCCTGAATCCGAGGTTCGACTATCCCACGGCCTTGTTCACGAATGAGGGAAAACTGGAGCGTGAGATCGATAGGCGGATAGGTGCAGCATCCGCAGTGAAGCGGGCGCTGTACCGGTCTGTCGTGGTGAAGAGAGAGCTGAGTCGAAAGGCAAAGCTCTCAATTTACCGATCGATCTACGTTCCCACCCTCATCTATGGTCATGAGCTTTGGGTTGTGACCGAAAGAACGAGATCTCGGATACAAGCGGCTGAAATGAGTTTTCTCCGCAGGGTGTCTGGACTCTCCCTTAGAGATAGGGTGAGAAGCTCAGTCATCCGGGAGGGACTCGGAGTAGAGCCGCTGCTTCTCCACATCGAGAGGAGCCAGTTGAGGTGGCTCGGGCATCTGGTTAGGATGCCTCCTGGACGCCTCCCTGGTGAGGTGTTCCGGGCATGTCCCACCGGGAGGAGACCCAGAGGAAGACCCAGGACACGCTGGAGGGACTATGTTTCTCGGCTGGCCTGGGAACGCCTTGGGATTCCCCCAGAGGAGCTGCTCCAAGTGGCTGGGGAGAGGGAAGTCTGGGCCTCCCTACTTAGGCTGCTACCCCCGCGACCCGACCCCGGATAAGCGGACGAAAATGGATGGATGGATGAATCTTCAACCAACAGTACAAAATGACTAACTCTTTCTAATTTTCTAACTAATAAAATACATTATTGTGTCATACATTAATACAATTTATTGTGTCATCTTTCTATCACATAAATTAAGAGTATTTACCTGTCAGCATTTGATAGTGTTTTGAAATTAGTAGCGATAACCTTGACTTTGTAAGCTTACTATAATTTCATATGGTTATATTATTTCATTAAGTAACGGGCAAATAACTTTGACAAAAATAACAAAAAATCTGCAGACTTGTGTTTAGAAATGTGTTTTGCATTGTATCCTCTATGGCTAAAACAACGACATACAGCCTTTCTGGCATTATTCAAAACATTTCATAGATTATTTATACTGTTCTGCTGAACACAACTATTTCGACCCCTCGGCAGGTCTCATCAGGCGGTGATGGCTTTCATGTAAAAAGCAACATGTATGCCATAGATTTCCCCGCTATAGTTGTGGGTTTGTTTATTTTTTGTCAGGGGTGGGTTTGCAGTGTGTCCTGGTACCGCTCCGTGTCCCGGTAATCTCCGTTTGCGTCGGTCGGCGGCTTTTTCTATGTTTTCTTCCATGTTCGTTGTTCGTCCATACTCGCTCGTAGCTAATGCCCGAGATACACTCATGCGTCCTCAGGTACGCCACCATACGCGCGCATTTTGTGCGCATGTGTTTTGCTGATATGCTTCAGCATATGTCAGAAACTCAGCTCCTTGTTGTAATATGAGCAGCTGAGCACGGAGGGGACTCAACTGAGCTCGCTGATTGGTTACTTGCTGACACGCCTACTGAAATGATTGACAGCCAGCTCTCATGTAGCGCCTTGAAGACCGCGGCGGTGTTCATGCGGTGTTTCTACTATATATGTTGTAAAAAGTTCTCTCAGAAATAAAAATAATAACAGGGAGTGCTTTTCCTGCAGCACACAGCCCACCAGGGATATTTAAAACATCGCGCACCCAGGTAGGACCTGAATTCATTCATTTCAATCATCGAGTGAACGGAGGAAGAAGCGGTTACTTGACTTTAGGCAAAAAAACAAAAGAAAAGGCCCGATCAGCGATAAAGAAGGGGAATTTATTTAATTTGTGTAACATACAAAACAGTCCGGCGCCGGGGAAGTTTATGTTCAGACACCGCGCATCGCGTATGCGTAGTAAAAAAATACTTTTGCGCATACGTGCCCTGAGGGGCTACGCGGGGCTACGCTTTTGCCACAGCGTACGTACGTTGCGTATAGGCGTATCGTGAGGACGCATGAGTGTATCTCGGGCTTTAAAGCTAAATGGTACTCCACAAAGATGGCGCTGACCAAAAAAAACAAACAAACAGATATGACGTCAGTGAAAAGCACCTATACTTGCGCTTTGGTCCGCTGGCTGGAGCACGCGGCCTGCGCGCGCACTGAGCCGTGCGGCTTCATGTGTTTACAGTGTCGCCGCTGTGTTTATAGTTGACGCACGGCGGCGCATGGCAAAGTGCTGTTCTTTTACGGACCAGCAGGTGGCAGTACCCTCTAAAACCTGTGCATATGTTGCAAGAAAGGGTGTAGAAGAAGAAATCTACCGTAGAAGAAGAACTGTTTGACGTCACACAACAACAAAAAAATGGCTTTCCGCTCGCGTGCTGAACTGTTGTCTTTATTAGAGGAGCAAATCATAATAGAACAACAGTTATTGTGTCTTGCGGTTTTAATGCATGGAGTCAGCGGAGGAGGAAGCGATCACTTGACTTTTGGCAAAAAAACAAAAGAAAAGTCCAGATCAGGGATGAAGAAGGAATTTAATACATTTGTGTCACAAAACATTCCTCCATGCGTCGCAATGCCGTCTCCATGACCACAGCGGTGCAGACAGCTGCAGGCTCTGGCGTGAAGAGCGTGAAGGCTGTCGGGTGAGGTCCCCACCCGACCTGTCAATCAATTCAGTAGCGCCCACGGCGCGCGCACTAGCCTTGCGGAGTTTCAAAAATTCGGAGGTGCACGACATGCGCCAAACCGATGTGCGGGGTCTACGCGCAGGGGCGGGGACGGTGATATTGTGTCACTTTTGGCGCGCGCACCCTGGCGCATTGAGCGAAGCGTCGACTATAAATCTAGCTTCACTCTCTCAAACCATCGTTCCTCTCTATCAGCCTCTCTATCTCTATTTATAAGACTGAGCTGAATACAGCACCTCAGACTGATATTATATCTACAGTAGTTCCTCGTTTATCGTGAGGATCCGTACCCCGAAGCAACACGATAAGTGAAAAAAATGCAAAGTAGGAATAATAATACACGTGGTACATAGAAGGCTATTTTAGTATTAAACAAAAAAATTGTAGAAACAGACCCCATTAGCAGAATACAGCACCTCATACTGAGGAAGTCTTTCGGACGAAAGACGAAACGTTTCTACAATTTTTTTGCTTTCTTATGTTTTTTGAATGTCCAGAGGACCA
>JBBPBX010034138.1:0-32820 GCA_038048925.1 Garcialebias charrua
GCAACAGCGATACAGATGCGCGCTCTGCAACCCCGTCGACATGTCGAGGAGGAAGCAGGCTGAGAGCAGCAGCAGGCGGACATCACGTCCACAGCTCAGACAAACACTGCTCCGCCGCTAGTCCCGTCATGGGCCAACATACCTCCGGTGATGTTGTCAGGGCGCAGCGGCTGCCTCTCATCATCGGTCCCGTCCACCTTCTGAACTTCTTCACTCATGAGAACAGTCGAGCGCAGGCTGTTGAGCTGCTGCTGCTGCGTCAAGTACACCGGATGAGACGCCCTGCACAGGAAGTGCTGGCCGAGGCTTTTCAAAATAAAACACCGTCCCACGTTCTCTGGCCCAGAGGAGGAAAAGACGAAAACAAATGGGACCACAAATTTTTATGTTATGTCTGTGTGCTATCTTGACAATATTAATTCAATTTAATACACAAAATAATTCTTAGATAATTAATTATACCCTTTTTAATTCTGCTGTAAGAGGGGGTGAAGAGACGACACAGGAGACAGGCTGCAGAACTTCACCTTTTAATCAACTCTTACTAAACTGGCGGGAACCCGCCCAACACTGCTTTATCCACAGTATTCCTACGCCCCATGATGCTTTGCGCGAAATGTGCACACGACTTCCGGTTGACCTGAAACCCCGTTTGTTTACATGCGAGTAATACAGTTGAAGACAGTCCAAACTTTGTTGTTTTAGTTCATTAAAAATGTGGGAACACCACTCGTTTTGTTAAAAGAGGAGGGACAAATAAAAAGAAATTACAGATGTTACCTGATCGCGCAGACATAATTTAAAAATAACGCGTTTGCTCCGGCCTCTCGGCTAAGGTTTATTAGCAGCTATCTCGGCTAAAGCTACCGGTCGCGTCTGAGATCTATCGTTTTAAGAGTAAATCTTCCAAAACTCTCATTAATAAACCCTCCCTGAATAAAAATATGTTACCTGATCGCGCAGACATAATTTAAAAATACATAAATAGCGAACGCGTTTGCTCCGGCCTCTCGGCTAAGGTTTATTAGCAGCTATCTCGGCTAAAAATACCGGTCGCATCTGAGATCTATCGTTTTAAGACAGTAAATCTTCCAAAACTCTCATTAATATCCCTCCCCGAATAAAAAGAAATAACAGATGTGACCTGATCGCGCTGACATAATTTAAAACTACATAAATAGCGAACGCGTTTGCTCCGGCCTCTCGGCTAACGTTTATTAGCAGCTATCTCGGCTAAAAGTACCGGTCGCGCCTGACATATGTCATTTTAAGACAGTAAATCATCCAAAACTCTCATTAATAAACCCTCCCTGAATAAAAAGAAATTACAGATGTTACCTGATCGCGCAGACACAGCCATAGAGAAGGATGCAGGAACACTCTTTCTTTGTTTTGGGTCCGTGTTGAAAACACTGTTGTTTTAGCCAAAGATTTAGCTTGGTCCGGTTGTTGGTGCAGCCGCGAACAGCACAGCAGGTACCTGAACCCCGGTAGGACATTTCAGTAAACGTTCCGTTTAAACAAAAGCTGTGTTTGCTCCGATAAAATGAATGAAAATAACTTTCAAAAACACCCGCGATCCATACTCCACCTATGGAATACAGGCACTTCCGGTGTCGGACCGGAAGTACAATGCACATTCGCTTCTACAGTGACACCTCCAAGAATACTGTGGATAAATGCTGCATTCCAGTTACCTCGTATTTTGGGAACTACGAAGTGGCAGTGACGTCATCTCCCCATCTACCACTTGAAAACACGTTCCGGTTACCCTGGTGGTAAAACAAGATGGACGCACGCATTGTTTTTGTTGCTGTTTCGGAATATAATAAATTACTAAACATATATGCACTCCAGACTACCAGTTATGCACTCCAGACAACCAGATATGCACTCCTGACACAGAACATGTCAAAGAAGAAAGATGAACGTCGAAGGTAATAGATTTAATATATATTTTTCTCGTTGGGAAAAAGAAAAACTGGCTTTACAGCTAAAAAAAAAAAACGTCTTCGCTCACTGCACAGCAAAACATGTAGGGGGTTTACGATATGTTGAAGAAACTGTACAGTGGTTGCTTTATTTTGCTAAATAAATAAGTTGCTAACACCGGTTGCTAACCCTGCTGACCACTTGACCAGGTCACCCTTGTAAAAGTGATCTCGAACGTGCAAAATAACTGGTAAAATAAAGGTGATTGATTTTATGATATATAACACCATCAGAAAGTTTTGGTTTGTAGCCTGACACTACAGTACTGTTGTTGTTTTTTTACAATCAACCTTTATTTAGTCAGGTAAATGTCATTGAGCCTCATGGACTCATTTAAAAAAGTGACCTGCTACAAACTAAAGAATGATTAACAGCAATGGTAGAATGGTAGAATATATTTATATATATATATATTATTTTAAAACAAAGTATCAAAGACTAGAAAAACATTATAAGGTAGATGTATAAATCAAAGACAGGAACATATCTGCATTGTTTTTTTTTCCCAGGATTCCAAGAGATTCAACTACTGTATTCTCCAGATTCCAACAGTTTCCTGAAAGTAGCTGTCTGAAATGTGTATTTTTCACATAAACAAGAAGTCAAATGATGAAAAAATGACAGAGAATTGCAGCTCATTATTAACTTTATGTCTGTCTGAAATAAACACTGTTTTCCCATTGCAGAGTTGTCTTGGACCCTACCATGCTGCCAGAAAACCCATCCATCCTGAAGAACAATGGTGCTCTAAGTGAAGCAGAGAAGCAACGTACAGTAACGCTGAAATCAGCCGTGGAAGGGTGATTGTGGAGCAAGCCTTCGGATGTTTGAAGTGCAGGTGGAGACGGCTTCGTGACGTGCAGAATACCAGAACTGATGTGGTGGTGAAGATCATAGTGGCTGCCTGCATCCTCCACAACTTGGGACGTGGGCCATCACAAATTTGTCAGCAGCATGCAGACGGGTCCCCCAGGGAGGATGATGAAAATGAATAACTCTTAGAATTCCGGTGTGTAAAAGAAAAAATAATAGGTAGTATGTTGTTTTGAAACTTCCTACATTAGTGCAGTTGTTCATGACAAAACTGTCTGTACAAATGTACTTAAAAGACTGCTATAATGAAGCTTAATAAACATTTTTCTTTAAATACAGCATTTTGTCTTTGAGTTGTGACAAGTTTAAACCGATGGGTTGCAAATATTATTACTGCCTTACTCAAGGCTCCAGAGTTTAAGGAGTTTACTTACTGTACTAAGGACGCGAGTAGCCCAGATGCTTTAAGTATCTGTCAGAAATGCACGTGTCATAACACATTTCCAAAAATAAATTATTAATGTGAACATAGCAAAATTTTAGGGAAACGTACCTTTTGTGTATTGTAGGGTAATAAAATGTTACACAATTTGCTCTGTAGCTAGTAATGCAAAATAGTTTCAATACTATTAAACTAGTTTATACAAAATAGTTTCTATTTTAACCTTTGCAAGCAAATAGTTCATACTGAAAACAAATCTCAGTTGTCTGAAAGTTTCAGTTTTAATTACAAAATGTGCAACAGAACAGCATTTTCAAAATTCATACAATCAAAGGCACTGAAAACCAACAATTTTTACTGGGCCGAACCTGAGCAAAATAAACAATGTGAAAACAAAAAAAACTTCAAAAAAAAAAAACAGAAGTTGTTTTGTGCAAAACAATAAGAAAGTTTACAGTACAGCTACATTTTTTTGTAGCATCTGGGCTGATTTCATTTGCTCCTGGGTTGATTTCATTTGCTCCATCATGTCCTGATGTCGCTGTTGACTGTTTTCCTCTGACTGGCGGAAGAACTCCAAAACCTCACTAGACCTTCGCTTGCGAGTGGAACACGCATGTGTTCAATCGAGAACAGTGTCTGTTCTTTATTAAAACTGTCATTCTCGCGGATGGGGGACTCTGCGTGGCTGCTGGTTGATGGAGAGTCTTCACAGTTCTCTGAAAAAATCATTTTAAAAGAAAAAAACACAGTATTGTTAAATTCATTATACAGTAATTGGTTTGGTTTGCATTAAAACTTATTTCTCCAAAATCTTACCAGCTGTGCTGTCCTGTGCAGGTTGGATAAGCTCAACTTTCATAGTGAGGTTTGCATCAATGTACAAACAGGACAAATCCCCTGCACTGCGATACAGGCTGCCAGAAAATGTGTGTTGTTGTTCTCTGTCGAGGTAGACTGAAAACAAACACAAACACACACTTACTATACAAATATACACGTCCTAACACATAAATATCGTACAGGATTATAGAATGTTTCTAAACACGGATCTTTGGAAACCAAATATATATATTTTTAACCACAGTTTAGTGCTAATTTATAGTCAGTTCAACAAACAATGTGTGTTTAGTTCTGGGTTGCCTAACAAAAATAAGCCACAGCGTCAAAGAAAACAAGGGTAAAAAATATATATTTTAAAATAAAATTCATAACTAATAGTTACTTTTTTAATGTGCTGAATAATAAAATGTGGCGAATGAAAGTCGCTGCCGCTGGCCTACAGAACTGTTGTGATCCAAACAACGAGAAAAACAGCCGTACGCCGCATGACATGCAACTAAACACAGGTTTTTAATGTGATCTGTGTTCACAAGCATACGCTTAAGCTGTGTGTGTGATTAAAAAACACACAACAACATTTTACAACTGTTATTTTAGTAAAAGTTAAGGAGTTCACTTACTAAGGACGCGAGTAGCCGCCATTTTGAATACGTCACTGGGATAAACTGGGGGCCGAAAAAATTGCCCCACTTCACGAATGAGAGTTTCCCACTGGAGCGGGCGTTCCAGTTTAAATCCACCACTGGGACCTTGGAAATCCCCACAATACGAGGTTACTGGAACGCAGCAATACCCACATAACATCCGGTCCTCTGGACCTTTCACAATAAAAGCATCCTGTAATACATTCGGTCCACTGGGTGTGAGTAGAGCCCCCTAGTGGTCCACCACACACGCCCCCCCAGAACACCCAGTAAGGTCCATCACTAGTCCCGCATTTTAGGTTTGATCAAACGACCAGAACGGCTGAACCTGGGCCCTGCAGAACCAGTCTGATGAAGTGGAGGGCTACGAGGAGGGTCTGCAGAAGATTCGGGCTCCAATGGACGTTGAGAGTTTCCGGAAGAAGGACCGCCGTCCGTTAATAATGTGGATGGAGGTCTGCCTCTGCGAGGAGCTTGGGCCGTAACAACCTGATCATCTGACATAACATGAGCTGGTTTAAGCCTATCAATACAGACAGTCTCAGTACGACCCCCTAAATCCAAAAGGAAATGTTTCGGACCTGGTTGAAGAACTCGAAACGGTCCATCATACAAAGGCTGTAGTGGTGTCCTGTGTGCATTGTGTTTGACAAAAACAAATTTAGAGGACTCCAGACTCTTAGGGACAAATGACTGCGGTAAATAATGGTGTACCGGACCGGGGACACGAAAAGGGGCCTCCTGAGGTGAAAGATGGAGCAACGGTGGAGGGAACTGTGGTGAGGGTACCTCAGGTAAAAACTCACCGGGGACGCGCACAGGCTGACCGTAAACCATTTCAGCCGGGGAAGAGCTCAGGTCTTCTTTGGTTGCGGTACGCAACCCCAACAAAACCCAAGGAAGGCGGTCAATCCAGTTGTCACCGGTCAGTGCAGCACGAAGTGCAGCTTTCAATGACCTGTGAAACCGTTCACACAAACCATTAGCTTGGGGGTTGTAAGCGGTGGTCCTGTGAACGTTAGTCCCCAGACCCTTGGCCATGGTAGACCAAAGCTCCGAAACAAACTGCGGGCCCCTGTCCGATGTAATGTCTGAAGGGGGGCCGAAACGTGCAACCCAGGTAGACAAAAAGGCCCGGGCCACCACTGCAGATGTTGTGGACGTCAGAGGAACCACCTCTGGCCACCTGGTGGTCCGGTCTATCATAGTCAGCAGATGAGTAAAACCCTGTGATGGAGGCAGAGGGCCTACTAGGTCTACGTGCACATGATCAAACCGCCGACTTGGGATGGGGAAAGGTTCCAACGGTGCTTTGGTGTGCCTGTTAACCTTAGCACGCTGGCATGGGACACACGCTGCTGCCCACTCCTTAACTGCTTTACGCAGACCGGGCCAAACAAACTTTGAGCTGACCAGTTTCACAGAGGCTCTAACACCTGGGTGAGAAAGGGAATGTAAGGAGTCAAAAACGCGGCGTCGCCATGAAGCTGGAACCAGGGGGCGGGGCCTGCCTGTAGATACGTCACAGAGCAGGAGAGGACCTCCGTCATTCACCTGCCTTTCCTCCAACTCGAGGCCTGTGGGGCCGGACTGGAGCTCGAGTATTTCTGCATCGCTACGTTGGTCCGCAGCCATAGCAGAAAAATCGATGCCAACGTACACGGGAGCGATCAGCACCCGGGAGAGACAGTCAGCCACCACATTGGATTTTCCAGCCACATGCTGAATGTCTGTAGTAAATTCAGACACCGCTGCGAGGTGGCGTTGCTGGCGAGCAGACCAGGGGTCAGAAATTTTTGACATAGCAAACACCAGGGGTTTGTGGTCAACGTATGCAGTGAACTGGCGGCCTTCCAGGAAAAACCTGAAATGGCGTGTAGCCAGGTAAAGCGCCAGCAACTCTCTGTCAAAAACACTGTATTTCAGCTCATTGTCCCGCAGCGTACGGCTGAAAAATGCAAGCGGCTGCCAAACCCCGGAAACCTGCTGTTCTAACACAGCCCCCACCGCAACATCAGATGCGTCGGTTGTTAAAGCTATTTGCGCCGCTGGGGATGGATGGGCCAAAAGGGCAGCAGTGGCCAATGCAGCTTTAGCATCACCAAATGCCTGTAGGCGTTCTGGTGTCCAGTCCACGCTGTCGTTGGGCTTTTTCTTTTTCAGCGCTCCATAGAGCGGACGCAGCAGGTGTGCTGCCCTGGGGAGGAAACGGTTATAGAAGTTAACCATTCCCAAAAACTCTTGTAGCGCTTTAATAGACTGGGGCTGTGGGAAATCTGACACCGCCTGCACTTTGTTTGGTAACGGGACGGCACCACTTGCGGAAATGCGGTGGCCCAAAAAGTCAATGACTGGCAGCCCAAACTGGCATTTCGCTGTATTTACAATCAGGCCATGTGCAGCCAGGCGCTGAAAAACCTCACGGAGGTGGGACATGTGCTGCTCAGCCGAGCTGCTAGCCACCAGGATGTCGTCCAAGTACACAAATACGAAGGACAGACCCCTTAGGACTGAATCCATCAACCGCTGAAATGTTTGTGCTGCACCTTTAAGACCAAAAGGCATGCGCAAAAACTCAAACAGGCCGAAAGGCGTGATAACAGCGGTCTTAGGGACATCCTCCACATGCACAGGAACCTGGTGGTATCCCCGTACTAAATCTACTTTAGAAAAAATGGAGGTCCCAGCCAGGTGCACTGAAAAATCCTGGATGTGGGGGATGGGGTAACGATCGTTCTCTGTGATGTTATTGAGGCGGCGGAAATCTCCACATGGCCGCCATTTGCCGTCTGCCTTGGGCACCATGTGGAGGGGGGAGGCCCACGGACTGTTTGAGCGTTGCACGATGCCTAAACGCTCCATGTTAGCAAACTCTTCCTGTGCTATTGCTAGCTTAGTAGCATCGAGGCGGCGTGCACGTGCGAACACCGGGGGCCCCTTTGTGGGAATATAATGTTCGACCCCATGTTTTGTGTTTGTGGTTGCAAAATCAGGAACAGTCAGCGAGGGAAACTCAGACAATAAACGCTGAAACACATTACCCGAAGCTAAAAAGTTAGCATGCATTAAAGGCCCAGCTCCTCGCGTCTTACAAGGCAGTGACGAAAAAGACACAGCGTCGATCAAACGTCTGTTAGCAATGTCAACAAGGAGCCCGTGAGCACAAAGAAAATCAGCCCCTAAAATAGGGACCGAGCTAGCAGCTACCACAAAGTTCCACCGGAAGTCTCGTTCATGGAAACGCACAGTCACCAACCTTTCGCCAAACGTCTTGACGGGAGAGCCATTCGCCGCGGTCAGCTGTGGCCCGCAGCCTTCAGCCAACCTGTCGGAGCCAGTCGGGGGGACGAGGCTCCTCTGCGACCCCGAGTCCACCAGGAACCGCCTCCCTGACTTCGAGTCCTCGATGAAAAGCAGCCTTTCCTTCTCGCCAACGGCTGCGACTGCTAGCGGCTGTTGGCGGTCTCGTTTCCCTGCGGCTTGAAGCTGCACGGCGGGACGCACCGTCGTGCTTTGGCGCCAAAACGCGCGTGGAAGAAACAAAGCGCGGGACCTGCCCGCCTGCGGCTAGTGACTCCTGCCACCACCGCTGGCTCCTCCGGCGCTGTGTGCGTCGCTCGAAACTCGGGCGCTGCTGGAGATCCAGGGACCACCGCCTGTACCGCGAAGGTCCTCGCGGTTAGAATGATGCGGTCGGCTTCTTCGGCCAGCGAGCGGTAGTCCTTCTCCTGCAGAAACGGGGAATTGGCCAGGGCGGTTCGCACAGGAGCTGGAAGCTGGCGGAGGACGAGGTGGCGGAAGAGGAACTCGCAGTCGTCAGATCCCCGCAAGGACAACATGCTCTCCACGAGCTCGAGGGCTGTGCCGTCTCCCAAACCGGAGAAGGAAAATAGTTTCTCAGCGCGCTCCGCCTCTGAGAGTGTGTAGCGCCGCAGAAGAAGCTTCTTGAGGGCGTCGTACTTTTCTTGTGCAGGAGGGTTTCGTAGTAGGCTCATCACCCGCTGGGTTGTCAGCGGATCCAGCGAAGCAACCACATGGTGGTATTTGGTGTCGTCAACAGAAATCCCGCGAAGAGCAAACTGTGATTCGATGTGCGCGAACCACGACTCAGGCGCGTGCAGCCAGAAGTCCGGGATTTTAACGGCCACCGAAAAAGCGAGCGGGGCCGCCTGTGTAGATTCCACAGCCGTGGACAGCTGAAAAGAGCTGGCTGAAGCGTCAGGTGTCGACATATTCAGTTCACGAGGGTCACCAGTGTAAGAGGGGGTGAAGAGACGACACAGGAGACAGGCTGCAGAACTTCACCTTTTAATCAACTCTTACTAAACTGGCGGGAACCCGCCCAACACTGCTTTATATACCCACATAACATCCGGTCCTCTGGACCTTTCACAATAAAAGCATCCTGTAATACATTCGGTCCACTGGGTGTGAGTAGAGCCCCCTAGTGGTCCACCACACTGCCATTTTTAACTTTCGTTTTGAACGACCGGTTTCTGATACAAGTTCTGAAGTCCACGCCCTTCAACGATCTGTTTACGCCCTCTGTACAACCAGTATCTGTAATGTGTTGTTGTGTTCGTTTCGCCATCTTAGGGCAGGTTAGGTCGGACAAAGAACGGTTCAGGATTCAGCATTTAGTTTAGGAGGTTTATTTCTCGCAGGAAAGTCATCAGATACATACAGACTTCCATCCACTTCAATCCACTCAGCTGCGTCAACACCACGCCTTAAATAGTCCCTTGCTGATGACGTACGTGAAGAGCGTTCAATAGATGCTTTTCACATGACGTAGCGACCTGTAGATCACGTGACCGAATCGCCATTTTGTTGGCGGAAGTAGCCGAGTGTTCAGTGTGTGTAGACGCGCCGGTTCGTTTCTTTGTTGATGGATTACTAGTAGTTTTGTAGCAATCATGGTCCAAGGTTGCGTTGTCGTTCGCTGCAACAACCGTGCTGGTTGCGGTGATGTGAAGCGGTCCTTTTTTCCAATTCCGAAGGTCTTAAAACACCAAGGAGAAGCAACAGAAGAACTATCAGCAAAGTGACGTGACTTGTGGCTGGTGAGAATCAATCGCAGGGATTTCAGCCCATCCAAATATTCAAGAGTATGTTCAGAGCACTTCAAAAATGGTGAGTGTTGTTAAAAACACAGAGAAATGGTAAAATGTAAATGAACAGTCAAAGTTAGCAGAACGCTGAGTAATCAACCCATGTAAATGTGCATAGACTGTCAGATTATGCACAACAGAAAGTCAGGGCAGGTTGTGACTTTTTCTTTTTTCTGTATTTTCCAGGTAAACCTGCTGGCCTTTTTGACCAGACAAATCCTGACTGACTGGGCTCCTTCTCTCAACCTGGGTTATGACATGTCTGCACATTCAGCCAGAGAAAATGCATCAAACAGGTGGCTATATGATGTTATTGCCTTGTATAACAAGCCAAGTCATATTTTGTATAATTATGACCCTCTGTGGTTAAGTTAAAGATACTGTTAACAGTGTTTCATTTGAAATTAAAGTGAAGTTATGGTTTATTAACAAGTACTTCTTGTTACATAGAAAAAGCACAAAAAGTCTGTGCTCACCTAATGCGATTTAACCATACGTCCATATCTCATACAAGCCTGTTATTTTTGTTTATGATAATAATAATAATAATAATAATAGAAATAATATTGCATTAGTCTTTCTTTTTGAGGCCCTCAAAGACGCTTTGCAGATTTCTTGCATCATTTAATAAGACACACATTCACACACACAATGTTTTATGAAGTAGAAGTTTTAAAGTGCAAAAGCAGTTGATCACATATCACAGTTATATTACAGTTGTTTAGTTGTGCTTCATTTTTTCTTTACGAGGTGTGTGTTGTACATTGACTCAGACTGAAAGTAATTACATCAAATTTGAGATTTTATTAGTTTTTTTTCTCCTCCTTCAACAACTCTGATTATGTTCATCTGTTCACAGTATGCTCGTGCACAGGGCAGGCGACAGAAGAAGAAGCAGTGTGAAGCCATCACAGCGGCGTTACTGGAACAGACTCCAATTCCCACACCACCTCCACAGCTTCACCACACACCACCACAGGATGGAGTTGCTGATGAGGAAACCAGTGGTGATGGTGCCAGTTCAGAACTGCAACTAGGAAACCAGAAGAGAGTAGAGTTTCAGCAAATGTTGACCAGAATTAAAAACTTTGAAGACTAGCTGCTGCAACAATTACACCACAGTCCTTTAAACATAACATAGAGAAGGTTAAATATTACACAGGACTCCCTAGTTTTGTAACACTCATGTCAGTCTTCACTTTAGTGGATTCATTCTGTGAATGTGCAGCTGAACTGTGTCGTATGATGTTGATAAGAAACTGAGAACAATGTACTGTACATGAACTGTGAAACTGATGGACTTAAATAAAACATGATTTTTTATAAACCATTGACCTGGAAAAGACTTATTTTAGAAGACACATTGATCTGTACCACACCTGAAGTCAGTCTGCAGCATATAATTAATGTAGTTAGAAAAAGATGACTCCAGATGGTTAATTTGGATTTTTATTGTCATCTTACTATCACAAAAATTAAAGAGTATTTACCTGTCAGCATTTGATAGTGTTTTGAAATTAGTACCATACCATACCATTTTATTTATAAAGCACTTTAAACAGGAACAAGTCCACACCAAAGTGCTGGACAAACAAACACGCAACAGGCAACACATACAATGAAGTACAACACGAAAAACATAAAAACATTGCAGATCATAAATCAAACGATCCAGTACAAATCAGCTGGCATTGAAAGCAATGGAGTAGTAGTGAGTTTTTAACCGGGATTTGAAAACCGAGAGGGAGGGGGCCTGTTTGATGAGCAGCGGTAACTCGTTCCAGAGTCTTGGGCCTGCTACAGAGAACGCCCTGTCACCCCTGCGCTTAAGGCGAGTTTCTGGAACTATTAAGAGTACCTGATCCTCTGACCTCAAAGCACGTGGAGGGACATATGGGTGTATCAGATCCGAGAGATAGGCGGGGGCGAGACTGTTCAGCGATTTGTAGACATACATGAGAATTTTGAATTGGATTCGAAGATGAACCGGTAGCCAGTGAAGGGAGGCCAAGACTGGTGTAATGTGCTCTCTTTTGCGTGTGCTGGTTAAAAATCGGGCAGCTGCGTTCTGAACCAGTTGTAATCGTGCAATGGTGGCTTGACTGACGCCAAACAGAAGTGAATTGCAGTAATCAAGCCTAGATGTAATGAATGCGTGAATCACTGTCTCCAGGTGCTTTTTGGATAATATGGGCTTCAGCTTAGACAGACGCCTCAGCTGGAAAAAACAGGATTTGACGATCATGTTTACATGACTGTTGAGTTTCATGGAAGGATCCATTATCACTCCCAGATTTTTGACTTTTTGTTTTTCGGACAGGGGTAGAGCAGACAGGTCAATGCAGTGGTTTGAGGTTGTGTCATTGGGAAGGAACAATATGGCTTCAGACTTCTTATCATTGAAGCTTAAGAAATTTAAAGCCATCCAGTCCCTGATGTCAGCCAGGCAGTCGAGCAGAGGTTGAATAGAGCCTGTACCATTTTGTCTTAGGGGGAAGTAGATTTGACAGTCATCAGCGTAGAAGTGGAAAGGTATATTGTGTTTCCGGAAAATAGCACCGAGTGGCAGCAGGTATAAGGAGAACAAGAGAGGACCCAGGATGGACCCCTGCGGAACCCCCCATTTAAGAGCCGCCACTGCAGAAGTAAAATCATTGATGGACACACAAAAAGACCTGTCAGAGAGGTAGGATCTGAACCAGTTTAGGGCTGATCCTGAGATGCCCACCCACTGCTCCAACCTAGCAATGAGGATCTCATGGTCGATGGTGTCGAAAGCGGATGTGAGGTCCAATAGGACAAGCAGCACAGAGTCACCAGTATCTGTGGATAGAAAGATGTCGTTAAAAACCTTCAGTAGGGCAGTCTCAGTGCTGTGGAGGGATTTGAAGCCAGACTGGAATAGCTCGGGGATAGCGTGATCCTCCAGGAAGCACTTTAGTTGGGACTCAACTATTTTCTCTAGAAGTTTAGAAACAAATGGGAGTCTGGAGACAGGCCTGAAATTGGATAATACTGACGGGTCGAGGTTTGGTTTTTTCAGGAGGGGTTGAACAGCAGCATGTTTTAATGATTTTGGCACCACACCCGAGGATAGACTGCTATTTACAATAGAGAGAATGGAGGGACCCAGAGTGTGAAAAACCTCCTTTAGAAGCCGAGGGGGGACCACATCGAAGGGGGAGCCAGATGGTTAAAGAAGTAGCGATAACCTTGACTTTGTAAGCTTACTATAATTTCATACGGTTATATTTTTCCATTAAGTAATGGGCAAATAACTTTGACAAAAATAACAACAAATCTGCAGACTTGTGTTTAGAAATGTGTTTTGCATTGTAAACTATGGCTAAAACAACTACAGTTGTAGTGACACTGGTTTTAATCTGGACAGTTTGACAGTTTTAGTGACACTGGTTTTAATCTGTTGTAGTGACACTGGTTTTAATCTGGACAGTTTTAGTGAAACTGGTTTTAATCTGGACAGTTGTAGTGACACTCGGTCCAGACAGACTTCGGCAGCTCATAAGGGTCTTTTGCCCTCATTACAGCCAATTTTATCCAGATACCTTTGTCTTGCTTTCGTATCCAGTGTGTCCTGGTACCGCTCCGTGTCCCGGTAATCTCCGTTTGCGTCTGTCGGCGGCTTTTTCGATGTTTTTTTACGTGGTCGTAGTTGTTCGTCCATACTCGCTCGTAGCTAAATGCTAAATGCTATCCTACAAGATGGCGACTACAAAAAAAAAAAACACCGGATATGACGTCAGTGAAAAGCATCTATACCCCACGTGACTAATCTTAACACCCCCACTCGCTCTCTCACTGTACAAATTTACAAAATCACATATTTACATAATATACAGTCACTGTTTTACAGGTTCTTTTTTTTTCCAGTTCATTGTATAAAAAGGAAAAACAAATAAATACAACACTGTACAATGACATTATTTCATATCCCCAAACATGAAATGTACCAACTTCTGGAGTTTCACTTTCGTAGACAGTTTTGTAAAGATGTCTGCAACCATGTCTACTGTTGAGCAGTAAACGATTGTTATTTTGCCAGCATTTAACACAGACCTGACAAAATGATATTTGACGTCAATGTGTTTGCATCTTTGACGATGTACCAGGTTTTTTGTTAAAGCTATTGCTCCTTGGTTATCTTCAAATATTGTCACTGGCATGCATTCACAGTCTTTGTCCATTGCACTTAAGAGCTGTATAAGGTAAAGTCTTTCCTGTGTGGTTGCTGCCAGGGCCATATATTCTGCCTCACATGTTGATGAAGCCACTGTTTGTTGCTTCTTTGACTTCCATGAGACAACTGGTCTGAAACAATACCCTGTAGTGCTTCTCCTGTCACTTTGTTCTCCTGCCCAGTCTGCATCACTATATGCTACAAGTTGAAGTTTCTCTTCACACCTCTTATAGCATAAGCTGTTATCCATGGTCCCTCTCAGGTACCTCAGCACATGTTTAGCTGCGATCAGGTTACATTCTCTTGGTTGAGCTAAACACTGTGAAAGTCTGCTCACAACCCAACTAAGATCAGGTCTTGTACATGTCATAACATAAATCAAACTACCCACAAGCTCACGATAATGTCTCGGATCAACAAGTTTACTTTCACACTCAAAGTTTAACTTCTGTTCACATGGGGTGCACCTTGTGCTACATTCAGACATACCAAATCTTTCAAGAATTTTCTGTATGTACATCTTTTGGTTCATTTTTACTTCACCATCTGTCTGTGTAAAGTCAATGCCCAAGAAATATTTAAGTGTCCCCATATCTTTCATTTTGAACCTTGTTTTCAGCATTTCTTTTACTCTGTTTATCAAAAGATCATCATTTGCTGCTATGATGAGGTCATCAACCCAAAAAATAACAATTATTCTCTCATTTAAGTTTTGTCTTGTATAAACACAGTGATCAGCAGGATTCTGTATGAAACCATTTTCATCCAAATAGTCATGGAGCATTTTATACCAGTTGCGTCCTGATTGTTTTAAACCATACAGAGATTTGTTTAATTTACACACTAGTTTTTCATCTGTGTTGACTTCAAAACCCTCAGGCTGCTCCACGTACACCTCACAGTCAATAGGAGCATGTAAATAGGCCGTCTTAACATCCATTTGATGTAACTTTAGATCGTACTGAGCTGCCATTTGCATTAAGCTGCGTACAGACGTCATACTTGCTGTTGGTGCGAATGTTTCTTTATAATCTATACCAGCTACTTGACTGTAACCTTTCTCTACATATCTGGCCTTATAGGTTTCAGTTCCATCTATGTTATTCTTAATCGTGAAGACCCATCTACCCCCCACTGCATTTTTATTTTCTGGCAGTCTGGTCAGTGTAAATGTTTTGTTCTCCGTTAGGGATTCCATCTCTTCTTTCATTGCTTCTATCCATTTTTCAGCTTTAGGTGAATTTATTGCTTCTCTGTAACTTTGTGGTGTACTAAACACTGAACGATAGCAATAGTCAACATTTATCTCTTCATCATCAGCACTCCCAGCCATACATTCATAATCTTTTAGATATGCTGGTGCTTTTCTTTCTCTTTCAGAACGTCGTAGACCAGGTTCATTTGCATTTTGTTCATCACTTGTGCTTTCTTCTTCTGAAATAGGTTCAGATGAGACCTCTTGTGTTTCCTGTCTAACACTTGTGCTCCCTACACTCACTGCAGGCTCGGTAGAACTCCCATGTGCTCCCTGTGACACCTGGTGTTCTGCTCCTGACTCTGACTTAACAGGGATAGTTCTTCTATATCTAAAAACATCATCAAACATGTCAGGATCATCCTGAGTTTGCCTTTCATTCATAGTTTGAGCTACAAATTTAACCAGTCGATGTTTGCAGATTTTTCCTGTGTTTGGGTAATAGACTAAATATGCAGGGCTGTATTTATCATAACCCACAAAGATACCTTTTTCACACCTCGGATCTAGCTTTTTCTTAATTTGTCTATATGCATAGCACACACACCCAAATTCTTTCATTTTAGAAAGGTCAGGCACCTTTCCTGTCAGCAGGTAATATGGAGTCTGTTTCAATCGGTTGTTGAAACACCTGTTTCTAATTACTGCAGAAGCCATTACAGCATAAGCCCACAACTCTTTAGGTAGATTACTTTCTATCAACATACATCTTGCCATTTCAAACAATGTTCTCCAGCTTCTTTCAGCTGTGCCATTCTGATGCGGTGAATAAGGTGCAGATGTCTCATGTCTGATAGAATTAGTACTCATTAAAGACTGAAAGTCTTTTGATGTGAACTCTGTACCATTATCAATCAATCAATCAATCAATCAAAACTTTATTTCAGACGCATATGGTCCATAGTAACAAAAACAACCACCACCAAAAATAAAAATATATAAAAAATTAAAAAGATAACATCAACAAGACACAGTAAAAATAGAATGTTCATCCATTGCCAAATAATTTGAGGCGCCAGTGATTCCACAGACTTGAATAGAACCTAACCGAGCTTTGTGCAGGGTTGGTCAGAGTATAGATGATGCTATTTGCAGAGTTTGTTAGCCTACACATACATCTGTACATAAGGTTACGAAGCACAGCTGCACAAGTTGGTACATTGGCATTTGCAAACATCTGGCTGGCACTACTCCATCGCGGCACCTTAAGCAGCATCCTCATGCCATCATTGTATGCCACCTGTAGTTTATGCATACTGCTCTTTCTGTAATGCCGCCACAGGTGTGCAGTGTACATTGGGGTACAATATGTTTTGAAGAGTGCAGTTTTTACAGACACTGAGCACATAGAGAACCTCAGAAGAAGCACATTAGCCTGTACATATTGCATACAACGCTGCCTGATCAGATCTAATGCATTTTATTTTACCATATGGGGCAACATCTGCAATAAACTTTTCGGTAGCTCTAGCTGTGTCATTCTTAGCTTTAAGAAAATAAACAAATATTGTACCAGAATAGTCATCTGTAAATGCTATTGTGTACCTGAATCTGCCTTTTGCAGCAGGCTCAATTGGACCAGCTAAATCAGTATGAACTAATTCAAGAGCGTTTTCTGCTTTTGCATCAGCTTGTCGGTTTCTGTATTGACAGAATTTACCCAAGATGCAAGTTTCACAGTCTAGGTTCGTTTTATCACCCTTCCCTTTGATTTTCATGCCTTTTACCACATTTTCTAATTTTAGCAGGTCTTGGAAATTACAGTGGTCTAGAATTTTATGCCACTCCTGAATGTCATAACAACCTGAAATCACATTACATTGTTCATCTTCATATTTTTCATCATTTTTATTGTCATTGTCAAATATGTCTAGATAATAAAGTCTATCATAGACACTAATGTCAAACCTTGTACCGTCCTTGGCGATGAGTTGACTGCATTCTTGGTTGAAGTTGACTGAGGCTCCCCTGGACGTCGCCGCCTTCACAGAAAAGATGTCTTGTGGGTACGTTGGGACGTATAACGCCCGTTTGATCTCCACCTTCATCCTTCGTCCTTGTGTGTCCCGCAGCCAGACCTCCGCGTCACCTCTCTTCACCGCCACACCATTCGTCCTCGTCCCGTCAGCGAGCTCGATGAAGTGTTGTTCTGGTTCAAACGTGTCATCCCAGCGTTTGAACCTGTTAACATCAGTGATGATGTGTGAGGTCGCTCCGGTGTCCACCATCAGGCCTCTCTGTTTCCGTCCGCTGATCTGTGCGTCGTTTGTCTTGAATGCGAATGAGTGATCATCCTCCACTTCATCGGTCGCTTGGTTCACATTCTCCATCTTCTTTCGCCAACAGCCACTCTCTGCATGACGTGGACTCTTACACACACGGCACCACTGTCGCTGTGTTTCATTCTTCGGACACTGCCTTGCTTTGTGCCCCCCCAGTCCACAGCTGTAACAGATGAACTCAGTGTTACCTCCTCGTCTTTGTTTTTTTCCGACGAAGCACAATCTTTGCCAGCGACATTCCTTGTCCCCTCTGGGCCCATAACCTGTTCGTTTCGCCATCTTAGGGCAGGTTAGGTCGGACAAAGAACGGTTCAGGATTCAGCATTTAGTTTAGGAGGTTTATTTCTCGCAGGAAAGTCATCAGATACATACAGACTTCCATCCACTTCAATCCACTCAGCTGCGTCAATACCACGCCTTAAATAATCCCTTGCTGATGACGTACGTGAAGAGCGTTCAATACCCCACGTGACTAATCTTAACATGTTGTTTTAAAATTAGCTCTTTTTTATTACTCATTTGACTTACTGTTAGTGCTAGCTTAAGATAACTTACCGAAACCCGTCTGAGCGCGCCGCAATTTGCTGCTCCTTTTAGCATGAGACCACCCGAATCCGATGCTAATGTTAGCTTGTTCCTCTTCCGGTGTTCGCCAGCTCCGCTCGTTGCACGCGGCGATTTTGGGAGTTATCGCTGTTCCAGTCAAGACAACACAAAGTTCACCAAGTGTCTCCCGTAAATTAATCCGTAAGGAGAAGGTCCTCGCTGCTGCGAGGCTGCAGCGAGGCTGTACAGTTGAAGCTCCGCTCCATCGCGCCAGAAGAGGGTCCCGTTGCCGCCGGTCCCTACGCCGGGGGTCTGCTCGTTTAATTTTTGCCGGCTGCGCGTTGGGAGCGATCGCAAATACACTAAAAATTGAACTAAAACATAAAAATAACAATTATACTTTATTTATAAAGCCATTTAAAAAAACACAGCTGCAACAAAGTGCTGTACACATGAAATTAAGAACATATAAACAAAAGATGAGATGAAATCATGAAAAACAACAGTCATGTGTTTAATACAGAAGTGGGTTGAGCCTAACCAGGGGTTGCTAGGTGAGGGGCTGGACTCAGGTTGTGGTGGGTTGTGGCTGCGGTTTGTGACGTCACAAACCGCAGGAAGTGAGGAACGAACCGTTTTTATCACAGACAAATAAATCTACTTAGAGTAAATAAACCACTGGGTGCATTTCTTTGGCCTTAGGACTGTTTTTTTATGACATACATACCCAAAGTTGAGTAAAAAAACATTAAAAAGTGAATTTTGCATGTGTGGTCCCCTTTAAAACAAATACATGTATTACAGTTTTTTTGTCTGTGTTGTGTGAGTGTGGGATAGAAAATATCTCATTAACTACTGGATGGATCTTAATGAATGTATCAGAGGACTAACATTTACAACATATTAACTTTTGGAGTGAACCACATTCAAGGTGTCTGCCCCACCTCAGTATACTGGGCAAAAAACTACTTTAATGAGACCTTGGCATTGATTGATTTATTTGTTTATTAGAAGCACAGCACTTATCATAGAAAGCTGTAATTTTGTTTTTAGAATTATTGGGACCTGACCCCAATTTACCATACCATACAATTTTATTTATAGAGCACTTAAAACAGCGACAAGGCAGGGGCGGCCGCCACTAGAGGGCGCCGTCCCACTGGAAGTTCTGGACCAGTTTACAATTGAATACTTTAAAAATAATAATAATAAAAATGAAATAATAACATAAAATATTTCGAAATATATGCATATATGTTTTTAGTTGTATAGGATAAATATTTTATGAGTAATGATGAGTTATATTGTTTGTTTAAAAAAAAACGTTTTTCTGATTGGTGACGTATTTCCTGTTTGGGGCGCTCTTATCTGATCCATTGACTCAAATTATAGCTGGCGCATGCGTACTGATGCCACCACGTTACGATACAATGGGTCTCTTTTTTGTCTGGGATTACAGAGCTGTGCAATGACTCAAGCAGGCTTGATCAGGTAGGCTACGTTTTAAACAATTTAAAGCCCTTTACCTAATGTCTATTTGCATTTCTGACTGATATGCCTCTCAGATATTAGATGGCTTTGTGAAAAAAGCCTTCAGCTGACTACAAGTGGGAAGTGGTGAGTTTGTTTTTTTCTTTGTGTGTTTGTTAGCATGCTAGCGCTAGCCGCCTGGTTATTGTATTGGACTGTGATGGCCACATTTATTTAAATTTGCTAATAAAACATTATCAAATATTAATAATTTTATATACTAAATAAATGTCACTGGTGGTGTTATACTACTGTGTTTCTTAACACTGTATTGATCTAGAGAATGAAAACAAGCCTCTAACGAGTAACTAGCTCCTATTAGATGTTGTGGACCAGCTGGTTTTAGATGTTGTGGACCAGCTGGTTTTAGATGTTGTGGACCAGCTGGTTCTAGATGTTGTGGACCAGCTGGTTTTAGATGTTGTGGACCAGCTGGTTTTAGATGTTGTGGACCAGCTGGTTTTAGATGTTGTGGACCAGCTGGTTTTAGATGTTGTGGACCAGCTGGTTCTAGATGTTGTGGACCAGCTGGTTTTAGATGTTGTGGACCAGCTGGTTCTAGATGTTGTGGACCAGCTGGTTTTAGATGTTGTGGACCAGCTGGTTTTAGATGTTGTGGACCAGCTGGTTTTAGATGTTGTGGACCAGCTGGTTTTAGATGTTGTGGACCAGCTGGTTTTAGATGTTGTGGACCAGCTGGTTTTAGATGTTGTGGACCAGCTGGTTTTAGATGTTGTGGACCAGCTGGTTTTAGATGTTGTGGACCAGCTGGTTTTAGATGTTGTGGACCAGCTGGTTTTAGATGTTGTGGACCAGCTGGTTTTAGATGTTGTGGACCAGCTGGTTTTAGATGTTGTGGACCAGCTGGTTTTAGATGTTGTGGACCAGCTGGTTTTAGATGTTGTGGACCAGCTGGTTTTAGATGTTGTGGACCAGCTGGTTTTAGATGTTGTGGACCAGCTGGTTTTAGATGTTGTGGACCAGCTGGTTTTAGATGTTGTGGACCAGCTGGTTTTAGATGTTGTGGACCAGCTGGTTTTAGATGTTGTGGACCAGCTGGTTTTAGATGTTGTGGACCAGCTGGTTTTAGATGTTGTGGACCAGCTGGTTTTAGATGTTGTGGACCAGCTGGTTTTAGATGTTGTGGACCAGCTGGTTTTAGATGTTGTGGACCAGCTGGTTTTAGATGTTGTGGACCAGCTGGTTTTAGATGTTGTGGACCAGCTGGTTTTAGATGTTGTGGACCAGCTGGTTTTAGATGTTGTGGACCAGCTGGTTTTAGATGTTGTGGACCAGCTGGTTTTAGATGTTGTGGACCAGCTGGTTCTAGATGTTGTGGACCAGCTGGTTTTAGATGTTGTGGACCAGCTGGTTTTAGATGTTGTGGACCAGCTGGTTCTAGATGCTGTGGACCAGCTGGTTTTAGATGTTGTGGACCAGCTGGTTTTAGATGTTGTGGACCAGCTGGTTTTAGATGTTGTGGACCAGCTGGTTTTAGATGTTGTGGACCAGCTGGTTCTAGATGTTGTGGACCAGCTGGTTTTAGATGTTGTGGACCAGCTGGTTCTAGATGTTGTGGACCAGCTGGTTTTAGATGTTGTGGACCAGCTGGTTTTAGATGTTGTGGACCAGCTGGTTTTAGATGTTGTGGACCAGCTGGTTTTAGATGTTGTGGACCAGCTGGTTTTAGATGTTGTGGACCAGCTGGTTTTAGATGTTGTGGACCAGCTGGTTTTAGATGTTGTGGACCAGCTGGTTTTAGATGTTGTGGACCAGCTGGTTTTAGATGTTGTGGACCAGCTGGTTTTAGATGTTGTGGACCAGCTGGTTTTAGATGTTGTGGACCAGCTGGTTTTAGATGTTGTGGACCAGCTGGTTTTAGATGTTGTGGACCAGCTGGTTTTAGATGTTGTGGACCAGCTGGTTTTAGATGTTGTGGACCAGCTGGTTTTAGATGTTGTGGACCAGCTGGTTTTAGATGTTGTGGACCAGCTGGTTTTAGATGTTGTGGACCAGCTGGTTTTAGATGTTGTGGACCAGCTGGTTTTAGATGTTGTGGACCAGCTGGTTTTAGATGTTGTGGACCAGCTGGTTTTAGATGTTGTGGACCAGCTGGTTTTAGATGTTGTGGACCAGCTGGTTTTAGATGTTGTGGACCAGCTGGTTTTAGATGTTGTGGACCAGCTGGTTTTAGATGTTGTGGACCAGCTGGTTTTAGATGTTGTGGACCAGCTGGTTTTAGATGTTGTGGACCAGCTGGTTTTAGATGTTGTGGACCAGCTGGTTTTAGATGTTGTGGACCAGCTGGTTTTAGATGTTGTGGACCAGCTGGTTTTAGATGTTGTGGACCAGCTGGTTTTAGATGTTGTGGACCAGCTGGTTTTAGATGTTGTGGACCAGCTGGTTTTAGATGTTGTGGACCAGCTGGTTTTAGATGTTGTGGACCAGCTGGTTCTAGATGTTGTGGACCAGCTGGTTTTAGATGCTGTGGACCAGCTGGTTTTAGATGTTGTGGACCAGCTGGTTTTAGATGTTGTGGACCAGCTGGTTTTAGATGTTGTGGACCAGCTGGTTTTAGATGTTGTGGACCAGCTGGTTCTGGATGCTGTGGACCAGCTGGTTTTAGATGTTGTGGACCAGCTGGTTCTAGATGCTGTGGACCAGCTGGTTTTAGATGTTGTGGACCAGCTGGTTTTAGATGTTGTGGACCAGCTGGTTTTAGATGTTGTGGACCAGCTGGTTCTGGATGTTGTGGACCAGCTGGTTTTAGATGTTGTGGACCAGCTGGTTTTAGAAGTTGTGGACCAGCTGGTTTTAGATGTTGTGGACCAGCTGGTTCTGGATGCTGTGGACCAGCTGGTTTTAGATGTTGTGGACCAGCTGGTTTTAAATGTTGTGGACCAGCTGGTTTTAAATGTTGTGGACCAACTGGTTTTAAATGTTGTGGACCAGCTGGTTCTGGATGCTATGGACCAGCTGGTTCTGGATGCTATGGACCAGCTGGTTCTGGATGCTGTGGACCAGCTGGTTCTGGATGCTGTGGACCAGCATCTATAGAAGTTGTGGACCAGCTGGTTCTGGATTTTTGGGTTTCTCCTCTATGGTTTCTGGTCTTAGAACTTTTGAAGTTCTTTAGATTTCTCAGGGTTGTGCAGGTGGTAAGAGGAGAGACAGACTCCTCGTCCTCACCTGTCTCTCCTCTTACCACCTGCACAACCTCCAACGACCGCCACCGGTGCTGTTGACAAACGGTGTCAGCAGAAATTGTGCTACTGTTAGTAGAAGACCACGAGGAGGGAAACGTGTCAGGAGACAGAGGAGAAGAGGAAAGTGAAGAATGTAGGACTGAGGGTTGCAACTCTAAATGTGGGGACAATGACAGTCAAAGGTAGAGAGCTGGCTGACATGATGCAGAGAAGGAAGGTAGATGTTTTATGTGTCCAAGAGACCAAGTGGAAGGGCAGCAAGGCTCGCAGTATTGGAGCAGGGTTCAAACTTTTCTGGTTCCAGTTCTAATAGACGGGCTCACAGTTTCTGGTTCCAGTTCTAATTGTATTACTAAAATAATGATAACAGAATATGATAGAAGTTGTCCAAAAACTGAAAAGTGGAAGCAGAACACTCCCATTCTCTTTTCACACTGATGCCTCAAACAAGGTGAAGATGAACCATGTTTTATTAATGATAGTTTTATACAAATGGATACACCTGATATATACAAATAAAAACATGATTACAAATAAAAACATGATCAAACTTTTACTTTACTTTACTACAAACATAATTATGCATACTTCTACACATGTTTTAAAAAATTCAACAGTTTATGCCCCCCATAAAATAAAATGACCAGCCGCCACTGCGACAAGGCCAACCAAAGTGCTGTACAAACAAACAACAGGTAACACATAGGCAACATACAAAATTAAGTTAAAAAAAAACAGAATCTTCTTCTTCTTCTTTCGGCTTTTCCCTTTTCAGGGGTCGCCACAGCGAGTCATCCTCCTCCACCTCACTCTGTCCTCTGCATCCTCTGTCCTCACTCCAACTACCTTCATGTCCTCTCTAACTGCATCCATATATCTCCTCTTTGGCCTTCCTCTGTGTCTTTTTCCTGGCAGCTGCATTTCTAACATCCTTCTACCAATATACCCACTGTCCCTCCTCTGGACATGTCCAAACCACTGTCCCTCTTCTGGACATGTCCAAACCATCTCAGTCTGGCCTCCCTAACTTTATCTCCCAGTTGTTCAACATGTGCTGTACCTCTGATTAGGGTTTGAACGAGTACATAATTTTTTAACTCGACATTAACGTAATAATACTCGAGTAGAGCTCGAGTAGTTGATGATGTCATAGGATCTCAAGATGCAAAAAATAATTAACTAATTAAAAACGCAAAAAAATTAAAGAAGTAATTTATTATTTACAAAAAAGTTATAATAGTTATTAGTATTATTATTAATAATTAATCAATTAATAATAATAATAATTATTATTATTATTATCCATCCATGATCTTTTACCCGCTTCTTCCTTTTTCAGTCATGGGGGTCACTGGTGCCCATGTCAAACTATCACTGTGCAAGAGGTGTGGTACACCCTGGACAGGTGCAAATCCATCACAGGTATTATTATTTATTTATATAATGATAATAATAATAATAATAATAATAATAATAATAATAATAATAATAATAATAATAATAATAGATCATAATACAATAATAATAATAATAATAATAATAATATTAATAATAATAGATCATAATACAATAATAATAATAATAATATAATAATAATTCAGTTGTCCCTTGGTACTTCACGGTTTGTTTATGGCAGATTCGCTCTATCTCGGTTTTTCAAAATAAGAGTGGGCATACACACAATTGGCTGACTGATGGATGAGTTGCACAATTGGCATGAACATTTTATTTAAAATAAATTATTTTAAATTATTTAGCACCTGTTGCACATTTGTGCAGCCCAGAGCTGCAGAAAAAGCTTGCTCCTGCAGCTTTGTGCAGCCTTTACTACTACATGATAAACTTCCTGCTGTAGTTAAACAGCTGATTAGCTCTTGAATGCATAGATATCATATATAAACACTAGATCCCTCTTGGACTGCTATTGCCTATTGGCGCTGACGAGCCATAAGGCCGCCATCTTGGAACAGTCACCCGCTCTACTCAGTATAATCTGTTTGGCAGACACAATGAATAGTGCTGGACGATAATTCAATAACGATAAATATTGCGATATACTTTTATTCAATAACGATGATATGAAGTTTAAGCATATTTTCGATATTTCGATAGGATTTTACAACTTTTCACTGACGTTTTTCTCTTTCTGTTCGGGTTGAAGCAGCTGCTTCAACAACGCACCCGGACAGAAAAGGCTGTGACACAAAACCTGCGTGGTGACGTCGTTGTTACGCAGCGCTCACTCCAGCAGCAGACGTTAGCGGTAGCAGGCTAAAAGCTAAGCTAGTCTCCAAAGCGCGTTGTTTTCGCTTCAAAACGAGTGCTCATGACCGTCAGAATGTGACTGAACAAAGTTTCACAAGCGAAGAGAAAGCAGACGACATCACTGATGAGAGGAAAGACTAATTCGTCGGTGTGGACGTAGTTCGGTTTTGTTAAACTGCAGGCTTCTTCTGCAGCGAGTCCTACTCGGTTTCTTTATTTTTCAAAACGTGACGGAGAGTCGTTCTAACTAGCTGTGGAAACATCTACTTGTTTAATCTGAAGAGTTTCCACTCGATAGAATATGATGAGAGTCAGAAGATGAAGAATAAAGTTTGAGCCAACGTTTCCCTGAAACTACGACGTAAACAAACAGCCCCAGCGCGACATGTTTTTTTTTATTGAAAATAAAACAGATTCATCAGAATAAAAAGAAAGAAAAACACTGAATGAAAAGGTGCAGAAAGACGAAAATAGTGTTATAATATCTGCCCCTTGTTTAAAAAATACTAAATAACTACAAACAACAACCTTCACTTCACCTGCACCACACCTTCCCAACAACTTTGATTTAATCATCTTTTAAAACATATAAATAGTTTTATAAAACATGGCGGCTGAACAGAGTGGACGTGTTTAGTCGGGCTCCTGCCAGTATTACCTCCAAAAGGAGTATTTGGAGAGCTTTTTTGCGCTGGATGTGCAGAGATGTACAGAGAGGAGCGTTGAAAAAGCTGCGGAAATTGGACTGGAACTTGCGATCCAGAATTATGAATCTACAAGCCAACGTGTCCGTGAGTTTTTGCCGAGAGTTAGCCTAGCGTAGCTACAAACCGGGCTAATCAAAGCTAACCGAGCTAGCTCACCGTAACCGGGTGCTGTAGTTGCAGGCTTCGTAAACAAATAAACCGGAGAATACGCTGGTTATTACGAAGAAAAGCGGGCCGGCACGCTGGGGTGCTTTGTTGCAGTGAAAGAACACAACAAAACACGCTACAGTGGTAGCGCGGTGGTGGGCCAAGCGTCGTGTACGCCGCCTGGAACTTTAAGCTGGGCCGGGCACCACGAGTGAGCCGAGCGCCGTGTACGCCGCCTGGAGCGCCGTAGGAGAGCCGGAGGACCGCGGCCTGGAGTTCGAGCTGGGCTGGGAGCCGTGAGAGAGCCGGGGCCAGGCACCGCGAGTGGGCCGAACGTGAACGCCGCCTGAGAGTCGTGGGAGAACCGGAGGACCGCGGCCTGGAGTTTCAAGCTGGACGGATCGCCGTGGGAGAGCCGGGGGACCGCCGCTTGGGGCTGAGCGGGCTTCGGAGCTGGGCCTGGAGCTACGTGCTGTGCTATCTGGGCTGCATCGGTTCTGGTGGGGATCGGAGCTGGGCCTGGAGCTACGTGCTATGCTAACTGGGCTGCATCGGTTCTGGTGGGGGTCGGAGCTGGGCCTTGAGCCACTGGAGCTAAGTGCGGTGCTGGCTGGACTGCGTCTGATCTAGTGAGTGGACCTCTTCGGATGGTGGATCTGATTGCTGCAGGCTGCTGAAACCGTGAGTTCTGAACTAATAACTGCTGATCTGGGTGTTGCACTGCTGGGCCACACCAATCATCTTTAGGCCTGTGAGCCTCGTGGAATGGCCACGTGGTTCAGTGAATAAACAAAAGACCTGCTACCACTAGATCACAAACTCTGTAAGTATGACGAGAGGTAAAGGACAAAAGTCACCAGTCTCTGTAAATATGAAAAATAGAGGACAAAAGTCACCAGACTCGGAGAGAAACAACTCAGATATGCAAGACTTTAGAGAATCCCTCAACTTTATGGGTAGACAAATAGAAAGTTTAACAGCAAAGATGGAGTCCCAGGCCGTTCTGGTTGGAGAAATAAGAGAACTGAAAGAACTGGTAACTAACAAAGACAAGAGAATTGCAGAATTAGAGCAAAAAATAGAGGTTTTAGAACAATTCACAAAGCAGGAAAACGTGGTGATCTCAGGACTTGATGTTAGTGAGCGTTGGACACATCAAAGAGCTTCTAATAACAATGATCCAAATGAGTATGAATCTCAGGAAGAACAAGAAACTCTGGAGGAACTTGTAGTTAATTTCTTACGGAACAGGAACATGGACATAAACTATGAGGACATTTCATTCTGTCACACCCTGCCCAATAATTCACCAAAATTCAAACCGTCAGTGGTCGTTAAGTTCATTAGCAGGAATACAAAAAACTATGTCATGCAAAATAGAAGAAATCTGCAGGGAACAAACGTTTACATAAATGAACATCTTACCAAGAAAAATGGAAAAATTGCAAAAGAAGCAAGGTGGTTAAAAAACAAAGAAAAAAAATAGCATCAACATGGACTAGAAATGGATACGTCTTTATCAAAGCAAAGGAAGGGTCTCAGCCTAAAATGATAAAAGAGCTGACGGATCTGGATGAATTCAAGAGATGAAAAATTACAAATCAATGAAACAACTCACAATCAAAATGGATAAAATATACGGTGAAATGAACAAATACATTAGAACATGACAACATACGAAGACTCAGAACCTAAAATATATAATGTTGAAAATGTGATTGATACAAATTTTTTTCCTGTAATAAATGATAGCGAATATTATAATGAAGAGCAGTTTAATGACATCTATATATCAAATGGAGTTCTCTCCATTATTCACTTTAATAGCAGAAGTATAAATGCAAACATATCCAAAATAACAGATTACTTAAAACAATTAAATAGAACTTTTACGATAATAGCGTTGTCAGAGACATGGCTTAATGATGATAACACTAGTAATATTCACATCGAGGGGTATGAATTATATCATATGAACAGAAATAATAAAAGAGGTGGTGGTGTCGCACTATTTGTCAATAATGAAATAAAATGTAAATTAAATAATGAAATGTCAATAATAGTTGATAATATTATGGAAATGATAACAATAGAAATTATAAACAAAAACGATAAAAACATAATAATAAGTTGTGTATATAGATCACCAGGAGCAAATATAGAAATATTCACTGATAAAATCTTGGAACTAATGGAGAAAAGTTTTAATAAAAATATTTTCTTGTGTGGAGACTTTAACATTGATATGGGAAATAAAACAGATTCAAATAACATAAGCACATTTATAAACTCAATGTACAGTTTAAATATGTATCCATTGATATCAAAGCCAACAAGAATTACAACTCATAGTGCCACAATAATTGATAATATTTTCACAAATATAACAAATGGGGATGTGATTGGTGGTATCTTAACGACCGACTTAAGTGATCATTTACCAGTTTTCACAATCTTTAAAAATGATCAAAATATCACAAAAGCAGACACAACGAAGAAAAAAATCATAAACACATCAAAAAAAGTTTTGGAAAAATTGAAAGAGGATCTGGATAAACAAGACTGGAATGATGTGTATGTTGATGATGCGAACAGGGCATATGATGAGTTTATGAATATCTTGGAAACCCTGTATGAAAAGAATTGTGTGCAAAAAAATTACACAAAGAGAAATACGAATGATCAACCATGGATGACAAAAGGGTTGAGAAATGCTTGTAAAAAAAGAATTATTTGTATTCATGTTTCTTGAAATTGCGAAGTCAGAGCGCAGAAGAAAAATAAATTAGTAGGGATTATAAGGAAACATAAGAAAGAATATTATAGTAAATTATTAGATAAAACTAATGGTGATATGAAAGCAACATGGCGAGTAATGAATGGTGTACTGAAGAATCATAAAGCAAAAACTGGTATTTCAAAATATTTTGTAAAAGACAACGATGAAGTTCATGATGAAAATGAAATTGTAAATGGATTTAATCAATATTTCGTGAATGTTGGATCAAGCCTTGCAGCTAAGATACCAAAAGTAGATAAAAATATGATCCACTCAATTACAGGTTGTGCAAATAGTATTTTCCTAAATGGAACTAACAAAGAGGAAATAATGAATGTAGTAAAACATCTTACAGACAAGAGATCGAAAGACTGGGTGGACATGGATATGATGTTTGTAAAGGACATAATGAGCCATGTTATTGAGCCGTTCACATACATATGTAACTTATCATTTTCAACAGGAATTTTTCCAGATAATATGAAAGTAGCTAAGGTCGTTCCTCTTTTTAAAAATGGTGATAAATGTGTATTCAACAATTATAGACCTATATCCTTGTTACCACAGTTTTCAAAAATTCTTGAAAAACTATTTGTAAACAGACTAGACCAATTTATAGATAAACAAAATATTCTAAGCAGCAGTCAGTATGGGTTTAGATCAAAAAACTCTACATCAATGGCTCTCATGGAATTAATGGAACAAATAACTACTGCTGTCGATCAAAAACAACATTGTATCAGTATCTTTGTTGATTTAAAAAAAGCATTCGATACTATTGATCACACCATTCTCCTTGAAAAACTGAACAAATATGGTATTAGAGGACCAGCATTACAGTGGGTATCTAGCTACTTAAAAAATAGGAAACAATTTGTACAAATAAATGATGTAAGATCTGACCTCTGTAATATCACATGTGGAGTTCCCCAAGGCTCTGTACTTGGACCAAAGCTTTTTATTTTATATGTGAATGACTTGGTAAATGTGTCAGGACTCCTTAAATGTGTACTTTTCGCAGATGATACCACTTTTTTCTGTTCAGGTGAAGATATAGAACAAATGTTAGAATTGATAAAGACAGAATTTGTCAAGATACAAACTTGGTTTAAAATAAATAAATTATCATTAAATCTAGAGAAAACTAATTACATGATATTCGGTAATAGAAAGAAAACTGTTGATGTTCCACTCAAAATTGAGGATGTTGAGATTTGTAGAGTGAATGAGGTGAAGTTTTTGGGTGTTATCATTGATGACAAACTGACATGGAAACAACACATAAATTCTGTAAGAATAAAAATAGCTAAATCGATAGCAGTACTGTACAAAGTCAGAGACCTATTGAATGATAAAGCTCTGTATTTGTTGTATAACACAATCATTGTTCCACACTTAATCTATTGTATTGATGTTTGGGGGAATGCGTGTAAAACAATCACAAAGCCTATTTTTGTATTACAGAAAAGAGCTGTAAGAATTATCACTAGAAAGCATTACCGTCATCCATCAAGTACATTATTTTATCAACTAAAATTACTGAAGTTCCATGATTTGGTAGACTATAATATTTTATCAGTTATGTATAGAGCTCAAAATAATGCATTACCTTTAAATATCCAAATGCACTTTGTTAAAAGACAAAGTTGTTATAATCTTAAGGGAACAGAGTTGTTTGTAAAACCACAATTCAGAACCAGTTTGAAGGGACGTTCTACCTCAATTCAGGGAATTAGATTATGGAATGGCTTGGAGAATGTAGTTAAAAATGCCAAGTCAATGTTTACATTTAAAAAAATGATCAAAACAAATATGTTAAAAAAATATATGTGAAATAACGTAATGTGTATTGTATTAGTTAGAAAATTAGAAAGTGTTAGTCATTTTGTACTGTATTAGTATTAGTTAGAAAACTAGAAAGAGTTAGTCATTTTGTACTGTTGGTTGAAGAATATTATTGTTTAACCTGATTGTTGGAAAAAGTTGGTTGAAGATTATTATTGTTTACATGGTTTGACTACTGTTGTTTAATCTGATTGTTGGAGATAAGGGGCAGATATAATAAGATTTATTCTTATACTCTGATGCATGCTCAATAATCCAGGTAGAAAAATCTAAAAAAGCTAAGTCTGGTCCTCTGGACATTCAAAAAATAAAACAAAACAAAGCAAAAAAAATGTAGAAACGTTTCGTCTTTCGTCCGAAAGACTTCCTCAGTCTGAGTTGCTGTGTTCAGCTCAGTCTTATAAATAGCACCCTCCCACAGTGGATCAACCAGTTGGCTGATGACAGCCTGAAACCAGCTGCTCACATGATCAAGGAGGGCCATCAGCCTAACAATGGATCATTAGCACCCTGATGGTTGTTTGCTATTCACAGAGGGCTGAGTGATACTAGCAATAACAGCATTGTAAGAGGGAGACAGTTGAACCCGGAGGCCTCCACCCCTGTTTAATGATGGACGGTTTCTTTTCACAAAGATGGCCTCCTTTACTCCTCTCTCAAACCATCGTTCCTCTCTATCAAGGATGTGAACATCTTCATCCTTGAAAGAGTGACCGCTGGCGTGGAGATGAGTGTAGACTGCAGAGTCCTGACCTGATGATGTTGATCTTCTGTGCTGGGCCATCCTTTTGGCCAGTGGCTGTTTAGTTTCCCCGATATAAGACTGATCACAGCCCTCCTGACACTGAACAGCATACACAATATTACTCTGTTTGTGCCGGGGGACTGGATCTTTGGGATGAACCAGTCTTTGCCGTAATGTATTTTGGGGTTTAAAAGCCACTGGGACGTTGTGTTTAGAAAATAAACGTCTCAATGTCTCTGAAACTCCCGCAACATACGGAATGACCACTGGTCTGGGTCTGGGTTCCTTCTTTTCACCTGATGGCTGCTGGAGTCCTGTTTGGGTTTCTTCTCTGCTTTCAGGAAGGCCCAGTTAGGATATCCACATTTCCCTAGAGCCTGTTTTGTGTGTGATTTCTCCTTCTGTCTGGCTCCTAAGTTAGTGGGGACGCTGTCTGCTCTGTGGTACAGAGTCCTGATGACTCCTAACTTGTGCTCCAGAGGGTGATGGGAGTCAAACTGTAAATACTGGTCTGTGTGGGTGGGTTTGCGGTACACATCAGTTTGCAAATTTCCTCTATCAGAAACTGAGACCTCACAGTCCAAGAAAGCCAACCTGCCATTTTTTACATCTTCTCGTGTGAACTTGATATATTTATCCACAGAGTTGATGTGATCAGTGAAATGTTGGACTTCCTGAGATTTAATTTTAACCCAGGTGTCGTCAACATACCTGAACCAATGACTTGGTGGTCTCCCTGAAAAGGATGTCAAAGCTCTCTTTTCTACCTCCTCCATGTACAGGTTGGCAACAATAGGAGAAACTGGAGACCCCATAGCACACCCATGTTTCTGCCTATAATATTGCTCCCCATATGTGAAGTAGGTTGACTGCAGGCACAGTTTCAAGAGTTGACACAGTTGTTCTGTGGAAAGTGTGGTCCTGTTGCTCAGAGTGGTGTCTGATTTTAACCTTAAACAGACCACCTCTACTGCTTCATCAACAGGAATGCACGTAAAGAGTGATGTGACATCAAAAGAGACCATTGTTTCATCAGTCTCCATGATGACATCCCTCACCTTATCCACAAAGTCCATGGTGTTCTGTATGTGGTGTTCTGAGCTGCCAACTAAAGGGATGAGTACAGATGCCAGATATTTGGAAACATTGTAAGTGACCGAGTTAATCATGCTAACAATTGGTCTTAAAGGTACACCCTGTTTGTGGATTTTGGGTAAACCATACAGACTTGGCGTGGCCTCCCCTGGGTACAGTCTGTGGTACAGAATATTGTCAATAGCCTTGTCCTGCTTCAAAATTTTCAGGCAATCTATCAACTTCTTCTTGTAACCACTTCCTGGATCTCTTTTCAGCGGTTCATAAGTGGTTAAGTCACTAAGGAGTGACATAACTTTCTCATGATAGTCTTTCTGGTTCAAAATCACTGTGCACCTTCCTTTGTCTGCTGGGAGAATTATGATGTTTTTGTCC
>JBBPBX010034139.1:0-25873 GCA_038048925.1 Garcialebias charrua
GTAGAAACAGACTGATTTTTTTTTTTTCTATCAAAACGCGACACATAAAAATAAAAACTAACTTTAGTTCAACCGTGTAATATCAGCTTAGACTGTTATTCACTAGGTATGGATTTATTTTAAAATTATTCAACATATACATTAAGATTCTGGAATATGTTCTAAATTAATGCAAATTCGTTATTTTAGCTCGCTTAAGTTTTGCTATTTTTAGCGAGACTTTTTCTTAATGAAAGAAAGAGTCATTTCAGCTTTCAATAAAAACTGTGTAGAAATAAAAAACTAGGTTAAATTTATGACACAAACATGAAATGAAAGTAAACAATGACAAAAAGTCAAAATGTAAAAGTGTTCGTCAACTGATGGCCCACGGGCCTGTGGGACGAGTGGTTTAATCACCAGCATTTAATCTGTTATAATGTAGTAGTAGTAGTAGTAGTTTCTTTATTTCAGATACAATATAAGATCCATATATGTATATAAAAAGAATAAAACATAAAAAGATTAAAAAAGATTAAAAAGCTTTCCTATAGAGGCTCATCCGCCAATGAGTCCTTAAAATAGAAAAATATCTCACAGAGCTTAGTCCAGGGTTGGTCAGTGTAGTGATGATAGTTTTCAGATTCAGACAATCTACACATGCATCTATACATGAGGTTACGCAGCACCGCTTGGCAGGTAGGCACACCTGCATCTGCAAACATTTTGCTCGCACTGCTCCATCGAGGTACCCTCAGCATCATCCGAAGGCCATCATTATATGCCACAGTTAGTCTATACATACTGCTCTTTTTATAACGTCTCCACAGGTGAGCGGTGTACAAAGGAGTGCAGTAGGCCTTAAAGAGTTGGATCTTAACAGATGTTGAGCACATTCCAAACCTACGGATCAGCGTGTTAGCTTGACCATAGAGCATACGGCATTGTCTGTAAATGTCTCTATCATCTGACAGGTCTGCAGTCAAATAGTGCCCCAAATATTTATATTCATCACTGACATCCAGCCTGTTGCCCGACAGAAAGAAGTCAGGGAACATCAACTTGGAGTCTTCTCTGCTCCGCACAATCATGATGCTGCTTTTCTTCGCATTATATTTTATATCAAAGTCACTTCCATAGTCAGAGCACACCTGCAGCAGTTCTTGTAAGCCAGCAGAATAGGGACAGAAGATTACTAAATCATCGGCATACATAAGATGGTTGATGACCTTATTTCCCACCCTACAACCTGTTCCACAGTCATTTAAAAGCTTTGACAGGTCATCCATGTAAACATTGAACAAAAAGGGAGACAGGATGCTACCCTGTCTCACACCGTTTGAGACACCGAAGGGGTCCGATACAGAGTTTCCCCATTTAACATACATATGTTGATTAGCATACCAAAAAACAAGAATCCTCAGCAAACATTTGGGGACACCCCTCTTATACAACTTGTAAAACAGCTTTTCATGATTTACATAATCAAAAGCCTTTGAGGCATCAATAAAACACATAAAAATGGAGGTGTGGTGTCTGTTGTATAGATCTAAAATTTCTTTTAAAGCAAATGTAGTAATATAGGCGAATATTGGCCATTAGTGTAAATAAACACTTACGGGGTCAGTTTACTGACTTACCTATATTTTAGAGAAGTTGGAGCAGACTTGATCTGACCCAAATTCATTCGCGAGTTCACCCTTTTTCCGGTATTAAATTGCTTTAAAGTGATTAGACAAAATGTAACTTCACGAGAGACTTCAACAAATGTTGGTCCACCAGAAAATAGACCTTTTATTGAAACAATCATAAAAGTACATTAACATTTGTATCGATATTAGCTCTGATTTACCAACTACTTTGACACAAGAATTCAAATTAAACAAACAGACAAGTTAGGTTTAACTCCCTGTTGGCACCTTTACTTAACAGATTAATGGCTTAAGAAAAATAAGAATAAGGAGGAAGAAAATAGGATGAATGAAAGCTAAGTTTAACGGAAGTTAATTATTTTGAAACGACAGGGTGACACTTTCCAGAACAGGTCCAGCTAGACTTCTCACCCGTGCAGCATACAATCAACGCCTCGTTACCTGGTGAAGATACTTCTCTGGAGATAAGAGCAACGAAGTTTTGTGGACACCAACGGACTGTGTTGTCCAGTTTGACGTCCAGTTGACTTACGCGCGTGTATGGCTGACAGACGAGCAGAAGTGTGCTTTTTCCGGCAGGAACAGAGCCAGCTCCTGACTGAGCTTTCAAAATAAAACTCCCAGAAAACAAATTCTTTCAGAAATGAGTGAAAGAGTCACAGTAGGCTTTACTGTGACCCTGCTGAGAACGCAGGTCTAATTGACATATGACCACAACGTTTCCAGCTTTTCCACAGGAGGAATTCCGTGTTGAGAAAGTTCTCCCCTTCGACACTGAAGGGAGTACAGGAAGTGTCCCTTTAAGAAGGGGGTGTGACTTAGTCACATACTTCCTGCTGATTGGTTGTCTTACCACTAGAGAGGGTGTGACTTTGCAAGTCAGTGAGTTTGAGTGACAGATAGGGTAGACAGTAAATAGAGAAACATGCGTCAGAAGATGCAGGTGCATGTGAACAAGCCATGTAATTTGTTTTGAGAACAGATTCATTGTTTTTAGAAAGGACGGGAGACAGAAAGCAAGTTATGTCTAGAACTTTTCCTTCGTTCCAAAAACACTTCAAACAAATACGAACGGATTGTTCAGTCAACTTTAGACAGTTATTCTGCATAGAGCAGACAGTTTAAAGCAAGATCATTCTGAGGTGTTCTCTTAACTTTGGCATATTTAAAATATACCAGCTTAGTAAATCATCATTAAATGACAAAAATATACTGTTGATCAATTTTGAATTAACACACATTAAAAGAAAGTTATTTCTGATTGATTGGTGACATTAATTCAAAATAATTGTAACAAAAATAGTGTCCACTTGTCTCCTTGAGAGCTCAAGAAAAGTAACACTCAGAGTTTCAGAGAGATGTGAAGAGGCCCACATCCAGTAATTGACATGAGAGTGCTGTCCCACTACACAAAGATGCACAAGTCTGTTCCATGTTTACGTTTAAACCCAAATTGATTGTCAGAGGTCAGCAGAAATCCTTCCAGTTTGTTCAAAATAGCCCTCTCCAGCACCTTAGATAAGGTGCTGGCCAGGGCTATAGGCCTGTAATTATCCCTACTGTTAATTCTACCAGCTCTATCTTTCACAATCGGAACTAAAATGACAGACAGTAATTTGTCAGGTAGAACTCCATGAGTTAAAAAGCCCGTAAAACACATTGCAAGTAGGGGGCATAATTTCCTGCTTGCATATTTCAGATGCTCAGCAGATACCCTGTCTGACCCACTTGACTTGTTGTTATCCAGCGTCATCACAATCTCAGAGATTTCTCTTGGGGACACAACCACATTTTCATTTCCATCAATATGTCCAACCACAAATGAATTACTTTTAACAGCATTAAAAATATCTTCATAATGTTTCCTCCATAGATCAGTGATCTCTGCTGCTCCGCTCACACCATCAATATGTGTTGGTAAAGACCTTTTATTATTACTCATCTTTTTTATTTCTGTCCAGAAATCTGTAGGGCATTTACTTTGTAGTTTCCTAGCCAGTGATTCAGCCCTGAGAGAATTATCATGTCTTTTAATGAACCGTAAGTCATATTTAAATTTTGCATTTGCCTCCTTCATATTAGCAAATAGAGGACCACATTTAGCTTTACCTGATTCAACCCAGGCTTTGTAAGCCCTTCTTGTCTCAGTGTGAGACTTCTCAACATACTCATTCCAGCCTAATTTAGCTTTGTAGTTCTTGATTTTACACAGATGTCGACCTGAGATAAGAAGAGAATCCACAATCTGTTCATAAAGTGAGCACAATTCAACTCTATGCTGCAGATTCTGGCAGTTGATATCAGTGCACGTTACAGCAGATTTAGGCAGCTCAATGTTACTCAGCATGGTCTCACTCTGGGTGAGATATCTATTGATGTCCCCTTCCTTTAATGTGGACCAATTAATTTGTACTTCAGGCATATCACAACTTACAGAAGTAAGAGAAGGCACATTGTCCAGATTTATAGAGAGGGACAGGGGCACATGATCATATGTAGATAGCTCATAATTAATTCTCATTGAATCAATGGTGTTATGAGCATCACTTGTACAAATGCAATGATCTAACCAGGAGGTGGTATACCATGCCTCACTGATGTAAGTGTAGCTGTCCCTTGGCAAAAGTAATTCACTAGAGAGTGAGAGACCATTATCCGAGCAGAAATGTTTTAAATGGTTTGCAAACGTAGACCTTTGATCAGAGAGGTCAGCATTCAGATCACCAACAATAAAAAGACTGCTTACTGCATGTTCCTGTAAGAAAGCCATGATATAGGCCAGTCTATTTAAATATTCAAACTCATTCTCTGAGCACTCATAAGGAGTATACACGTTCAGTATGGTGATTGTTTTATCCCCATCACAGAACTCAAGTCCTATCGCCCAGTTAACATTCAGCCTGATCACTTTGATTTGTTGGTCAAACTTCTTATGCCAAAGCACCGCAACACCACCAGGGATTCTGCCACGGAGTATCCCATCACAACAGTCCGTGGTGGATTCCCCTGCTCCATAAAAGTCTTTATGAATAGAGTTTAACCTTTCCAAGTCCTGCTTAGATAAGAAAGTCTCCTGCACACACAGTATATCACAGGTTTCTAAGAGGTTGTTGACAACATGACAGCGAGATTTATCTGCTTCATCCTGCTCGACGCGCAGACCCCAGACATTGTATGAGCTGATATTAAGAGTCATGTTGATTAATTATCACCACGAGCGCTTGCCTCGCTGGAAGCCTCGAGAGGTGGACGCACAGCAGGTGTAGCGCCAGGTGCAGAGCTGCCTTCAGACTTCTCCACATGAACACTCGCCTTTAATTTGCGAGCCTCATAATATCGGCGGACATAAGTTCCTGCTGGCCAAAGCTGTGCGTCGTACAGTTCAGAGACTTCTTCACATTCTGCCCTCACGTGAAATGACCCAAATCTGCTATTTGTCGACTCTATTTTCCTGCAGGTCACAGATCTTCCCAGTTTATCAGAGAGATAGGCGCGCAGGGTATCCTCGTCTACATCTGGAGAAAACCTCGTAGCAATAACACTCACCAGTCTGGATTTAATCACTGGGATGTTTCCGTCTGCTCCGGTGCCAGTTATGCCCAATTTTCTCCGCAGCTCCTTTTTCGGGCTGACCTGCAGAGCAACTTGTGTCGCAGGTTGTGTCGCTGTGTCGGCGCGCTTGCGTGCACCTCTCTTTAACATAGTGCTCCACGATGGGGACTGTAGTGTGGCGGTCAGAACATCACTCGGCCCAGGAATGCTACATTCGGAGCTTCCCGGAATTTCAGGAGCAGGTGACGTCACTTCCTGTGTCTCCCTGGGAATCCCCCGCGCAGGGGCGTTGGCCCGTCCAGCAGCGTCTCCTTGGCCAGGAGGTGCGCGCGTTTGTAATTTCTCCAAAGCTGTTCCTCGGAGCTCCATGGCCGCTGTACATGTCCTCACGTCCTCATTTTCACATCTCTGATTATCCAAAGTTGCTCTCAGGTTAGTTATTTCCCAGCTCATCTGTTGAACTCTGCTGAGGAGCGCAGATGCGTCCAAATGTTCGAATCCAACAGGAGGCAGTTCATCCAAATTGTGTGACACAAATCTGGGAATATTATTGCCGCATTCATTAAGCACTTTTAAGCAATCTTTGACATTATTGGCGTCCTTCTGAGGCCCCTTGTGCTTCACACAACGAGTTGAAGTTGGACACATTTCAAACAATATCTGCTTGGACTCCTCGATCCATTCAGAAGAGAAATTGTTTGACACCAGCAGAACAATTTCATTGGTGGCCAGAGTTCTCATTTTAACAACAATAAAGTTCAGAAGCTCATCCTCAACTATTACTTTACCATCTGTCGTTTTGTACACACAGATTTCAGATTTTGTTTTTGGGTGACCAGCTCCTCCAGAACGAACAGCCGCACCCAACGCACCAGATCCATCTTGATAAGACGATCAATGATTGAATGAATTGTTTATGTCCACTAGGTGGGGAGCATGAGTTTATGTGAATGTATAAATGTAAAGAAAAGAACAACAGAAATAGACAGTTAATGACAGATTGAGACGCGTCATGGAGCGCATACGGGAAAATGGACTAAAGCTCAATAAAAATAAATGTGAGTTTAGCGTCAAAGAAATATGTTTCTTGGAGACAAACTATCTGACCAAGGTGTTCAGCCAGATGAAGAGAAAATAAGATGCCACAGCCTGTCGACAAAACGGGTGTCCTGCGCATCATGGGGATGATCAGTTTTATAGGAAAATTAATTCCCAATTTGAGTGCAAAGATCAAACATTTGCAGACTCTTGTACAACAATAGTTAATTCCAGTGGACAGAGGTCCATGATCAAAAGTGGAAGGAACTGAAAAAATATCTGACTACTGAACCGGTGCTCACCTTCTACGATCCTACTAAGAAATAATAATAATAATAATAATGAATTCAATTTATACCGCACTTTTCATTAATAAAAATCTCAAAGTGCTAATAAAACTGTCTACAGATGCCACAAAAGATAGACTGGGAGCAGTTCTTCTTCAAGCTGAGAATGGTAAATGGATGGTAAATGGAGCTTATTTATATAGTGCTTTCTAGCCCCCTATGAGGGGCCCCAAAGCACTTTACAAAACCAACCATGCATCCACCCATTCATACACACATTCATACACCAGTAGTGGCAGACTGCCATGCAAGGCGCCATCCAGTCCTACCGGGAGCAACTCGGGGTTAAGTGTCTTGCCCAGGGACTCAACGACACATGGTGTGGGGAACCGATATTCGAACCTCCAACCTTCTGATCGAGGGACGACTGCCATTACCACTACGCCACGGCCGCCCCAGAATGAACAATGGAAGCCCGTGGCTTATGTGTCTAGAGCCTCAGTAAAAGCTCAATGCAAATACAGTATGCTGCTCAAATAGAGAAGGAAGGTTTGGGGCTGGCTTATGGACTGGATTCATAACTATGTGTATGGTTTACCATCTTTAGTAGTTGAAACAGATCCCCGGCCCTTGGTTTCTATCATCAGAAAACACCTGAATGAAATGTCACTGAGGATTCAGAGGCTTATGATGAAAATGCAGAGGTATGATTTTACACTGATCTACACTCCAGGGAAACATCTGATTTTTCCTGATACTCTGTCCAGAGCAGAGCCCCTACGGACAATGGTGTGAGCTCAACTGAAGAGGATATTCAGTGTCATTTGGTGTCCACTGTGTTGCCTGCTGTGTCAGATGGCAAGTTGAAGCAAATAGTTGAGGCAACAGCTAAAGACACAGAGTTACAGTTGGTCATGCAGAACATGCCAATAGGCTCATGTTCACAGTTTTTCAAAGTTAAAACTGTTGTAAATGGACTATTACTGAAAAACAACAGATTGTGATTCCACAAGTATTAAGACAGGATATTCTGCAGTGGATTCATGAGGGTCACCTAGGCATTGAAAAAATGTAAAAGAAGAGCTAGAGAATCAGTTTTCTGGCCTGGAATAAATAAGGACATTGAGGTGCTAATAAGCAAATGTGAAACATGTCAGACATTTAGAAACAAACAGAGCAAAGAACCTATGATAACAGCTGACTTTCCAACATCACCATGGCTGAATGGATTTGTTTTATTTTAAAGGAAAAAACTTTTTAGTGATCATGGATTACTATTCAAACTACCCTGAGATGGCTCTGTTAGCTAATATGTCATCAAATTGCATCATCACTCATGCTAAATCGATTTTTGCAGGGCATGGCATTCCACATATTGTGGTGAGTGACAATGGACCATGTTTTAGTAGCAGAGAATGGCAAGAGTTTACTAAACTGTATGATTTTAAACATGCAACATCAAGTCCACATTATGCTCAGTCAAATGGGAAAGCAGAGAAAGGAGTTCACATTCTTAAACAACTTCTGAAGAGAGCTGCAAATAGTGACTCTGATCCGT
Organism: Garcialebias charrua; assembly: GCA_038048925.1. NCBI lineage: Eukaryota > Metazoa > Chordata > Actinopteri > Cyprinodontiformes > Rivulidae > Garcialebias > Garcialebias charrua. The sequence continues at coordinate 8,067 of JBBPBX010034139.1, forward strand.
ATTGAGCTTTAGCTACAGATCATCACCATTAGGCTACAGTGTGGATTTTCCCCTGCTGAACTCTTGATGAATCGGAAGATTCGTACAACTTTACCAAGTTATAACAGTGATGAGCAAGTTGCAAAGAAGTCATCAAAGTTGGAGTACAAGTTACAAAAGCAGAAAGTAAAACAAAAATCATATTATGACAGATCAGATTCTACCCCCACAGTCATACAAGGACCCAGTGAGGATTCAGGATGATGAGGGATGGAATACGAAAGCAACTGTTCTGCAAGAAGTACCTGTAGTTCCACGTTCATTTGAATTGAAAACTGAAGATGGACAAGTTCTGAGATGAAATCGTTGCAGTTTGTTGAAGACTCCATTAGAGCCTGTTGATGAAGATTGGGGAGATTCTACTCTCAGATTGTTTCTAATACTGAAACACATTGTGACATTGACAGTATGGACAGTACTGTATTAGGGACAATCCACCTGCGTTAAGAAGATCTACCAGGGTGGTGAAGAAAACCTGAATGATTGAACTTGTAAAAAAAAAAGAAAGAGGAAACCAAAAAGTTGAAATGTCTTTTTTGTATTTCATGTTCTTAATGTGTGTTAATTAGGACAGGTGAAGGTAAAATAAGCTTTATTATAACTATGTGGTATCTGTCTCATGCAATGTATGTTATTCTTTGATAGGATTCTTTTTGTAACATTCTTACTTCAAAGAAAGGATATGATGATTGAATGGTTTATGTCCACTAGGTGGCAAGCATGAGTTTATGTGAATGTAGAAATGTAAAGAAAACAACAGAAATATACATATAGTTAATGAGAGACACCTGTGAGCAACTGTGTGAGCAGCTTGACAAAAATATACAATAATAAAAGTGTCTGGGAGATACACATCTGGTTAATTTTAAACACGAATATAACAGCTTCCTTAGGGCTCTGGATGTTGTAGGGTTGTGTTGGCTTACGCGACTCTGCAATATTGCGTGGACATCGGGGGCAGTTCCCTTGGATTGGCAGACTGGGGTGGTGGTTCCCCTATTTAAAAAGGGGGACCGTAGGGTGTGTTCCAACTATAGGGGGATCACACTCTTAAGCCTCCCTGGTAAGGTCTATTCAGGGGTTCTGGAGAGGAGGGTCCGTCGGATAGTCGAACCTCGGATTCAGGAGGAGCAGTGTGGTTTTCGTCCTGGTCGTGGAACACTGGACCAGCTCTACACCCTCAGCAGGGTCCTGGAGGGTGCGTGGGAGTTTGCCCAACCAGTTTACATGTGTTTTGTGGACTTGGAGAAGGCATTCGACCGCGTCCCTCGGGGGGTTCTGTGGGGGGTACTCCGGGAGTATGGGGTACCAGGCCCTTTGATAAGGGCTGTTAGGTCCCTGTACGACCGGTGTCAGAGCTTGGTCCGCATTGCCGGCAGTAAGTCAGGCTCGTTTCCGGTGAGAGTTGGACTCCGCCAAGGTTGCCCTTTGTCACCGATTCTGTTCATAACTTTTATGGACAGAATTTCTAGGCGCAGCCAAGGTGTTGAGAGGATCCGTTTTGGTGACCTTAGAATCGCTTCTCTGTTTTTTGCAGATGATGTGGTCCTACTGGCTTCATCAGTTCGTGATTTACAACTTTCACTGGAGCGGTTTGCAGCCGAGTGTGATGCGGCCGGGATGAGGATCAGTTCCTCCAAATCCGAGGCCATGGTCTTGAGCCGGAAAAGGGTAGCATGCCCTCTCCGGGTCGGGGAGGAGGTCCTGCCCCAAGTGGAGGAGTTTAAGTATCTCGGGATCTTGTTCACGAATGAGGGAAAACTGGAGCGTGAGATCGATAGGCGGATAGGTGCAGCGTCCGCAGTGAAGCGGGCGCTGTACCGGTCTGTCGTGGTGAAGAGAGAGCTGAGTCAAAAGGCAAAGCTCTCAATTTACCGATCGATCTACGTTCCCACCCTCATCTATGGTCATGAGCTTTGGGTTATGACCGAAAGAACAAGATCTCGGATACAAGCGGCTGAAATGAGTTTTCTCCGCAGGGTGGCTGGACTCTCCCTTAGAGATAGGGTGAGAAGCTCAGTCATCCGGGAGGGACTCGGAGTAGAGCCGCTGCTTCTCCACATCGAGAGGAGCCAGTTGAGGTGGCTCGGGCATCTGGTTAGGATGCCTCCTGGACGCCTCCCTGGTGAGGTGTTCCGGGCATGTCCCACCGGGAGGAGACCCAGAGGAAGACCCAGGACGCGCTGGAGGGACTATGTTTCTCGGCTGGCCTGGGAACGCCTTGGGATTCCCCCGGAGGAACTGCTCCAAGTGGCTGGGGAGAGGGAAGTCTGGGCCTCCCTACTTAGGCTGCTACCCCCGCGACCCGACCCCGGATAAGCGGAAGAAGATGGATGGATGGATGGATGGATATAACAGCTTTCTTACATAAATAACTTTTACCAAATGTCTTTTATAATGCCTGTGAATGTTTTTGTACAGTGTGTCCTGTGATGACTTCTGTTGTGACTTGGCGCTGCAGAAATAAACTGAAGCATGAAGTCAACAAGTGTTGAGATATTTATATCTTGTACATATTTCTCATATAAAGCCACTCGTGAACAGATCAAAGCAAGATCATTCATTTTTTATATTATATTTTAATTCACTGAGTTTTAAACACATTCTGTAAACATATTTTGGGCCAAACAACAAAGAACCTCACAAAGTTGTGTTCCAGCAATTCTTCTGAAGATAAAGTGTTTTGTGTGTTTCAGTGATATTTGGCGTTAATAAACCAAACATGCAGTCAGAACTGGTTTTAAACAACTTTTAATTCATTTGTTCCAAATTCTTTGTTTGTAATAATTTTTTATAATTTATTTTCCACATTCACGTAACTTTTATTCCTCGCAACATTTGTTAGTGACTCCAAGCAAAACTTTACATTTAAATTTTTTAAATAAATTCAACAAAGAAAACATTTCAGTAAACAGGTGGATAGAAGAGCGTGAGAAAACAAGATAGAAAGAACAGAAAGTTCATTCTCAATAGTCCAGGTATCAAATCCGCTCATTCTCAATCAGTTCATCTGGACAGTTTCTTTTTAGTAGAAACGTTTCACCCTCACTCCAGAGGGCTTCGTCAGTCAGAGTAGTCCAAAGCAAACTGAAGCTACCCCACCAAGTAAACAACTTAAGTGGACCAACCAGTTTGCTGTAGCCAAGATGGTTTCTGGGGGCTTGTCCCTCGTCGACTCCTCCCAGGCAGGCGACGAGGAGTTTGCTTTGGACTACTCTGACTGACGAAGCCCTCTGGAGTGAGGGTGAAACGTTTCTACTAAAAAGAAACTGTCCAGATGAACTGATTGAGAATGAGTGGAAGATAGAAAGAAAACTGACAGAAATGATAAGATTTCTGCTGGCCTGGAGTTATGAAATCACTTTAAACTCAAAACCTACATTACCCACAATGCATCAGCCTTAAAGGGAAATCCAGATTGTTTCAGTTATAAGTATGTTCCTGTACTGCAGTAATAACTAAATACTTTGTGGTTCATTTCTCCACGTTTTCTAAAACTTAAAGCGTACGTGAGTAAATAATGTGTAACTCAGAGGGGCAGCACAGTGGATCAGTTGGTAGAGCTGCTGCCTCTCAGCAAGACGCTCGTCGGGTCAAATCCCGTCTGGAAACCTTTCTGGGTGGAGTTTCATGTTATCTCCGTGCATGCGTGAGATTTCTCCGGTTTCCTCCCACAGACCAAAAACATGCACGTTAGGTACAGTGGTAACTCTAAACTGTCTCTAGGTGAGGTGTGATGGATTGGACATGCCCTGTCCCTGTGATGAACTGAGACATGTCCAGGTGTCCTCGCCTCTCGCACAGTGACCCATAAAGGAAGAAGCAGATAAAGATGACGGATGCTTGTAATTCAGAGGTTCATTATTTTACATTTTGACCCCGAAAATCTAAGTTTCAAACAGGGAACATGGGACATCCCTTCGCCTAAATCTCACCGCCTGGACCTTAAATGCATATGTAAATTGTCTTAACTGTACTTGCTGGACTAGAGTTCTTTGATGTCTCATATCGTAATAGACAAGATGTGAAAGATCTTTTTTGTATAACCACTATCTACCCACTTGGTTCTTCTCATTTTTCATATAAAAGATTATCATTCTGATAAGGAATAAGATGGCCGCGCTGAGAACCAGCTTCAGCTTCGTACACTTAGTCCAGCTTTTGGATGACTGTGCGTACATGTTCCCAATGTACGTTGGTGCAATGTCAATAAAGATATTCTGATTCTGATGCCTCAGCCTGAAAGGAAAATCCAGATTGTTTCAGTTGTAAGTATGTTCCTGTACTGCAGTAATAACAATACTTTCTGGTTACCTGTGGACAGGTGTGATGGACATGCCCTGTCCCTGTGATGAACTGAGACATGTCCAGGTGTCCCTGTGATGAACTGAGACATGTCCAGGTGTCCTCGCCTCTCGCACAGTGATCCATAAAGGAAGAAGCAGATAAAGATGACGGATGCTTGTAATTCAGAGGTTTTATTATTTTACATTCTGAACGCAAAAATCTAAGTTTCAAACACAGAACATGGGACACCCCCCAACCCCACTTCCCACATATTACAGAGGAGTCCAGAAAACAAGCCTAAAATATCACAAAAACTTTAAAAACAATATTTTCAAATTAATTTATGATTAATGTTTTTTTTTTCCATTTCAACAATGTCAACATTTTTATTATCTGTAATCAATTAAACATTTAAATAGACGGATGGATGGAAGATCTGTTAGTCCTCACACTTGATGATGGGGATGACTCTCAGCTGCTACCAGACCAATTAAAGCTCAGTGTCAGTAAAACTGAGTCTTAGCTGTTGAGCAGCTGGTGAAACGGGCTCAGACCAACTTTAACCACATTAACCGACAATTAACCGTGTTTCAGCTCACCTGTGAACTCTCAGGTGTCTCATCCAAACAATCTTTTTATTAAAACCTTTTCCACAGGTATAACAGGTGAAGGACTTCTCACCTGTGTGAATCTTCATGTGATGGGCTAAACTATTTTTACGAGTGAAACTCTTTCCACAGGTCTGACATGAGAATGGCTTCTCACCTGTGTGAATCTTCATGTGTTGGGTTAAACTACTTTTTTGAGTGAAACTCTTTCCACAGGTGAGACACGGAAAGGGCTTCTCACCTGTGTGAATCTTCAGGTGTTCCCTCAAATGACCTTTCTGCCTGAAACTCTTTCCACAGGTGAGACACGATAAGGACTTCTCCCATGTGTGAATCTTCATGTGATGGGTTAAACTACTTTTATGAGTGAAACTCCTTCCACAGGTGAGACACGAAAAGGACTTCTCCCGTGTGTGAATCTTCATGTGATGGGTTAAGTTACTTTTATGAGTGAAACTCCTTCCACAGGTGAGACACGAAAAGGACTTCTCACCTGTGTGAATCTTCATGTGATGGGTTAAACTACTTTTTTGAGTGAAACTCTTTCCACAGGTGAGACACGAGAAGGGCTTCTCACCTGTGTGAATCTTCAGGTGTCTACTCAAATTTCCTTTAAGCCTGAAACTTCTTCCACAGGTCTGACATGAGAAGGACTTTTCACCTGTGTGAGTTCTCATGTGTTGGGTAAAATTACTTTTACGAGCGAAACACTTTCCACAGGTGAGACATGAGAAGGACCTCACACCTGTGTGAGTTCTGACGTGTTCTGACATGTTCTTCCGTCTCTTTAGTTCTGGATGGTCCACATCGTCTCTGGGATCTCTGGTGTCTGGACTTCTCTTCTGTGGTTTCAGCTCCTCGTCTCTGCTGGATCTGGTCCTGTTTCCTGTTTGATCCTGGTCCTCAGCTTCAGGACCGTTTGGACAAAGGAGGCGGTCCGATTGTGGTTCTGGTTCCCAGTGGTATCTTTGCTCATTAGCAGGAGTCCCCCTGAAGGTCTCAGCCTCCAGCTTCAGAACCAACTGCTCCTCATCCTGACTGATACAGAGTTCCTCCAGCTCCTTTTTAATCTGTGGAGGTCCAGGTTCTTCTTGGTTCTCTTTGTTATCTGGAAGTTCTGGTTCCTCCTGGTCCTCTCTGATCTGTGGAGGTTTTGGTTCCACCAGTTCCCCTTTAATCTGTGGGAGTTCTGGTTCCTGTTGATCTTCTCTAATCTCTGGAGGTGAAAACAGAAAAAAGACATTAATTTTTGTGACAATAAAGAAGCTGCACTTTAATCATGTGTTGATTTCAAAATGATTCATAATGGATCAGTTCAATTGGAATGAGAGGAACACACAGGTGGGCAGCACGGTGGCGCAACTGGTAAAGCTGCTGCCTCTCAACGAGCAGGTCCCCGGTTCAAATCCCGGTCCAGGGACCTTTCTGGATGGAGTTTGCATGTTCCCTCCGTGCATGCGTTAGTTTTCTCCAGTCACTCCGGTTTCCTCCCACAGACCAAAAACATGCATGTTAGATTGATTGTCCACAGACTTGAAACTGAAATGTATGGAAGCGAATGCATCTCAATTTTCAAATTAAAATGGATTAATAGAAATGCTTTTCATTTTCAAAATAAAGCTGCATGTTTTGACTCATGAATAAAATTCAAAATAGATTATCCAAACTGTGCTTTCATTTTCATCTCAACACTGCTCATTAGCTATGTTTACATGGACATAAGTAATCAGATTAAACAGCCATTCGGAATAAAAATGCGTCATGTAAATGCCCCATTCGGATTATTTTTGGTTTATTCAGCTCGATCCGAAAAAATTTGTAACCAGAACGAAATGGGTGGTTTATGCCAATTCATAACCCGTGTAGGAGAACACCTCACCTCAGAAATAATAATAATTTTATTTTAAAATGCCTTTCAGGACACCCAAGGACACTTCACAGCAAGAAACAAAACAAACACAGTTGAAACATCAGTAGGAACAAATTGAAATATAGAATATATTCATTCAACCTTTATTTAGTCAGGTAAATCTCATTGAGCCTCGAGGGCTCATTTACAAAAGTGACCTGTTACAAACTAAAGAATGATGAACAGCAATGGTAGAATTTCCTTAAACAACAAACAACAGAAAAAAAGAAAAAAAAAAAACGTAGGAGAGAAATAGAAAGTGAAATGCAAAGTATCAAAACTAGCAAAACACCACAAGGTAGATGTACAAAATCAAAAACAGGAACATATCTGCAATGGTTTTTGCCAGGTTTCCAAAAGATAATATAAAAGATTATAAAATACAAAATAATATAAAATACATTTAGTAAATCTAAAAAAGCTAAGTCTGGTCCTCTGGACATTCAAAAAACAAAACAAAGCAAACAAATTGTAGAAACGTTTCGTCTTTCTGTATGTTCGGTATGTTGACGACACCTGGGTTAAAATTAAATCTCAGGAAGTCCAACATTTCACTGATCACATCAACTCTGTGGATAAATATATCAAGTTCACACGAGAAGATGTAAAAAATGGCAGGTTGGCTTTCTTGGACTGTGAGGTCTCAGTTTCTGATAGAGGAAATTTGCAAACTGAGGTGTACCGCAAACCCACACACACAGACCAGTATTTACAGTTTGACTCCCATCACCCTCTGGAGCACAAGTTAGGAGTCATCAGGACTCTGTACCACAGAGCAGACAGCGTCCCCACTAACTCAGCAGCCAGACAGAAGGAGAAATCACACACAAAACAGGCTCTAGAGAAATGTGGATATCCTAACTGGGCCTTCCTGAAAGCAGAGAAGAAACCCAAACAGGACTCCAGCCAGCCATCAGGTGAAAAGAAGGAACCCAGACCCAGACCAGTGGTCATTCCGTATGTTGCGGGAGTTTCAGAGACATTGAGACGTTTATTTTCTAAACACAACGTCCCAGTGGCTTTTAAACCCCAAAATACATTACGGCAAAGACTGGTTCATCCCAAAGATCCAGTCCCCCGGCACAAACAGAGTAATATTGTGTATGCTGTTCAGTGTCAGGAGGGCTGTGATCAGTCTTATATCGGGGAAACTAAACAGCCACTGGCCAAAAGGATGGACCAGCACAGAAGATCAACATCATCAGGTCAGGACTCTGCAGTCTACACTCATCTCCAGGTCAGAGGTCACTCTTTCAGGGATGAAGATGTTCACATCCTTGATAGAGAGGAACAATGGTTTGAGAGAGGAGTAAAGGAGGCCATCTTTGTGAAAAGAAACCGTCCATCATTAAACAGAGGTGGAGGCCTCCGGGTTCAACTGTCCCCCTCTTACAATGCTGTTATTGCTAGTATCACTCAGCCCTCTGTGAATAGCAAACAACCATCAGGGTGCTAACGATCCATCGTTAGGCTGATGGTCCTCCTTGATCATGTGAGCAGCTGGTTTCGGCTGTCATCAGCCAACTGGTTGATCCACTGTGAGAGGGTGCTATTTATAAGACTGAGCTGAATACAGCAGCTCAGACTGAGGAAGTCTTTCGGACGAAAGACGAAACGTTTCTACAATTTTTTTGTTTTGTTTTTTTTTGAATGTCCAGAGGACCAGACTTAGCTTTTTTAGATTTTTCTACCTGGATTATTGAGCATGCATCAGGGTATTTTGAACCACTTTGGCCAGGATTGCCTCAAACTTGTTAGAGAGTTTGAGAAAACAGCTAGGAAGAGGGCAGACTACAGGAACCACTTGCGATTCAACCTTAGATGCAGACAAAGTGGCATTATTCCTAAGAGCCTGGAACTGAAATTGTCGGTCAGCGGGCACCGGGCAAGCAAGATCCTTCAGAAGGCACAGACGCAGCTGCTGAATGAACGGGTAACGCCAAATTTACACTACATGCGTTCCGGCTCCGCCCCGCTCCGGTCCGACCTCCGCAGCAAATACGCACCCATTATAATCAATGAGAGAGTTTACACTGGCTCCGCACGGCGGCGGCGAGCGGACGGCAGTCCGTCAAAATTAGAATTGATCCTATTTCTGCCGGACGCCGGAGCTGTGCCGGAGTCAACTTTTGAAGATTACGTCGCACCAACAGGAAAAGGAACGAGCACAACATCCGTATTTACAAAATAAAATCACCACGGGCGGACTAATCCTAGCTCTATACGGATTTATTTGTACAAAAATGCTGTCAAACTATCATTTATGACTACGCCTACAAACGCAATACAAGAAATAAATAAATAAAAAAAGTATTTTATTCTGAAATGTAATACATCACTTCCTGTTGCTCAAACCATGTCCTGTCGCTCATTTACGAGAGAAGATCAAGGCAGCAGTCTCTACTGTTGTTCTCCTTCTTCCACCGAATGAATTGTTTTGTTCTGACTTACTTATTTATCACTTGATTTATCGCGCGATCTCGCAATTCCCGCGCATGCGTCTCGGAGCGGCGCATCCAGGCGGACCTGAGCGGAGCGGAGGTAGTGGAAACTGGACTCGCTCAGCTGCGACCTGCGGAGCGGGGTGGAGCCGGACCGCATGTAGTGTAAATTTGGCGTCAGACAGACCAATTTTACCATTGAGGCCTTGAAGGCCAAAGAAGAGCACATTACCGGTAAACAAAAACTAACAACGTGCCTAGATCAGACCACACTTCAGCAAGTGATAGACTGTACAGATTAGGTCGCTTAGCATAGCATGTCAAGTCCAAGACTCGACAACAAAACAAATTTAACTTACTGATAACTCGTCAACACCATCACAATTCCAATAACAACACATTCAGTGGAAGACAACACTCCGATACACAGTTACATATCAGGGAGACAGAACAGTGGGTGAAAAATTTATCTGACAGACAGCTCACCCAGCCGGAGACAGAAATTCTTGCCAGGGGGCTAAACTTTGCAGTGGCACCAAGTAGATTTCCGCTGGTGGAGATGATCACAGCCACTGAGTTAGCCATCAGTAACAACAAAATTAAAGAGTTTGAAGCAGAACAACTCAGAGTCAAAGTTTCAACTTGTCTCAGTAATGCTAAACCACCACCTTCCAACATCAGTAGAGAAGAAAGGGATGCACTCACCACTCTTAGCAAAGACAAAAACATCATAATTCTCCAAGCAGACAAAGGAAGGTGCACAGTGATTTTGAACCAGAAAGACTATCATGAGAAAGTTATGTCACTCCTTAGTGACTTAGCCACTTATGAACCGCTGAAAAGAGATCCAGGAAGTGGTTACAAGAAGAAGCTGATAGATTGCCTGAAAATTTTGAAGTAGGACAAGGCTATTGACAGTATTCTGCACCACATACTGTACCCAGGGGAGGCTACGCCAAGTCTGTATGGTTTACCCAAAATCCACAAACAAGGTGTCCCTTTAAGACCAATTGGTAGCCTGATTAACTCGGTCACTTACAATGGGCCTCATGCAAGAACCGTTCGTATGCACAGATTTGTTCTTAAACTGTGCGTACGAGTGATTTAGGAGCATTTGTGGCATTCAACAATGTTTTCGTATCCTAAGATTTTTTTCAGATACGAACAAAATTTACGTGTGGTCCAGACCTGTCGTATATTTACGAGCAGCCAGTCTGCTGTTATCCAGACGGATTTTCTTCACTAATAACTTTATATTTCATTAGTTTGAAGATATTTTGAGTTGAAAATGAATCACAATCTATAATTATGTTGAAAAGAGGCTGTTCTGTTTGAATTAGAATTATAATATTAAATGCGACCCGACCCCGGATAAGCGGAAGAAAATGGATGGATGGATGGATAAATGCAACGACACAAATTGGTTAAATTAAAATAAAGCAGCTATTAATTTTGTTGTATAGCACTACAATATTAATATGAAGTTAATTGAAGTTTCGAGACATTTTAAAATGCTTTTGTTCAAAAACACATCGGACACTTGCATGTGGGGGGGGGGGGGTAGCGGTGCGCGACAGCTCTTCTGAATAAGTGAAACTATAATGTAACACAGTTGTTTACACTAAAATTAAAAATATTTGACCAAAGAAAAACCAGAGCAGGGCTGGAGAGATAAATACGATTTTTATTTCTGTGACTGTACAACCCACGGGAGACATGACATTACAGCACATTTCATTCCTCGGCTTTAAAGCAGAGTCACAGCTGACGCTGCTAAAAATTACAGATTTATAATATTATAATATTAACTGCAACGACACAAATTGGTTAAATTGGTTAAATTAAAATAAAGCGGCTTCACACCCACCGCCGCGGCGCGGACGAGTACGCGGGTACTCGGGGGCCGCGGCGGGTCACGGCCGAGCAGGACCGCCACGCCGCTGGGTACAAAGTTCCGTGGGCCGGCCGCGTGCCGAGGATCGCCGAGCGCCCCACGTCGACCCCCGTGCGCCTCCCGCACGTCGCGCCCGGGCCCACCCCCCGTGCCCCGGGGATGGTCCGTGCGCGCCGCACGTTTGAGTGGGTCCTCGGCTTTAAAGCAGATTCACAGCTGACGCTGCTAAAAATTACAGATTTATTTATTTAGTTAGTTAGTTATTTACTCTGAGAGCAGAACTTCAATCTCCGCACCAGTAAAGTTCTTCTTTATACTTCTCGCTGTCATCTTTATGAATGGACACTTCCTGCTCTCTGAGGCAGGAAACGTAGCCTTATATGGTGTTTTGAGGGGTGGGAATTATGTAAATGACCTCTCCGCGTGCACGAGCAGGTGGATAGAACAGGTGCAATTCATCATATTTGCGCAGCTCATTTACACACTTTTCCTGAGGATAGAAGAGTTTGTTGAATCTGACGTGGCATGTTCGTACGAACGCTTCGTACGAACAAAAGTAAGAGAAATTTAGGATAAAAATACGAACATGTTCTTGCATGAGGCCCAATGTTTCCAAATATCTGGCATCTGTACTCATCCCTTTAGTTGGCAGCTCAGAACACCACATACAGAACACCATGGACTTTGTGGATAAGGTGAGGGATGTCATCATGGAGACTGATGAAACAATGGTCTCTTTTGATGTCACATCACTCTTTACGTGCATTCCTGTTGAAGAGGCAGTAGAGGTGGTCTGTTTAATGCCCCTTTTCCACCGGTCAGCACGGGTAGGATATTACGTCATATGTGCGTCGCAGAGACACCACTCTGAACAGCAGGACCACGCTTTCCACAGAGCAACTGTGTCAACTCTTGAAACTGTGCCTGCAGTCAACCTACTTCACATATGGGGAGCAATATTATAGGCAGAAACATGGGTGTGCTATGGGGTCTCCAGTTTCTCCTATTGTTGCCAACCTGTACATGGAGGAGGTAGAAAAGAGAGCCTTGACGTCCTTTTCAGGGAGACCACCAAGTCATTGGTTCAGGTATGTTGACGACACCTGGGTTAAAATTAAATCTCAGGAAGTCCAACATTTCACTGATCACATCAACTCTGTGGATAAATATATCAAGTTCACACGAGAAGATGTAAAAAATGGCAGGTTGGCTTTCTTGGACTGTGAGGTCTCAGTTTCTGATAGAGGAAATTTGCAAACTGAGGTGTACCGCAAACCCACACACACAGACCANCAACAACTCTGTGAATTCAGGACATGATCACCTGCAGTGTCCCCTCAGTGAGGACTGAACTTGGAAAAAGGGCCTTCTCCTACTCTGCTCCTGCTTCCTGGAATATCTTACAAAAAGATCTGAAGCTCTCGGCCCTGACCTCTCTGGATGATTTTCAGAATCTGTTGGAATCCTGGCAAAAACCAATGCAGATATGTTCCTGTCTTTGATTTTAATGTTGACTTTTAATGTTTTTGCTACTTTTTCTTTTCTTTTGTTTACTGTTTAATGTATTTGTATCATTGATGTTCATCATTCTTTAGTTTGTAGCAGGTCGCTTTCGTAAATGAGCCCTCGAGGCTCAATAAGATTTACCTGACTAAATAAATAATAATAATAATAATACTTTATTTATAGAGCCCTTTAAAACAACCACAGCTGCAACAAAGTGCTGTACATAAAATCAAGAACATTTAAACACATAAAAATAAAACAGTTGTTAAAACATTAAGATCAATAAAAACAATAAAAACAGTGCAGAACAAAATCAGTCTGTGCTAAAAGCCAGTGAGTAAAAATGTGTTTTTAGAAGAGTTTTAAAACTGGACAGTGAAGGAGCTTGTCTGACGGGAAGAGGGAGATCGTTCCACAGTTTTGGAGCAGCAACAGAAAAAGCTCTGTCTCCTCTGAGCCTCCGTTTGGACCTCGGCACCTCCAGAAGCAGCTGATCAGCTGATCTGAGGCACCGAGCAGGAGAGTATGGGTGAAGCAGCTCAGAGAGGTAGGATGGAGCAAGACCATTTAAACTTTTAAAAACAAATAAAAGAATCTTAAAATGAACTCTAAAATGAACAGGCAGCCAGTGGAGTGAAGCCAGAGTGGGGGTGATGTGCTCCCTCTTATGAACTCCAGTTAGAAGGCGAGCAGCAGCGTTCTGGACCAACTGGAGACGTCTGAGGGAGGACTGGCTGACGCCAAGGTAAAGAGCGTTACAGTAATCCAGCCGAGAGGTGATGAAGGCATGGATTACTGTTTCCAGCTGCTGCTGTGTAAGGATGGACTTTACCTTAGCCAGCTGTCTGAGGTGATAAAAACTGGTCTTGACCACCGCTCCAATCTGGGAATCTAATTTAAAATCACTGTCCATTTTAAAACCCAAGTTAGAAACTGTTTTCTTTACATGTGGTGCCAGAGGGCCAAGATCAACAGGGCAAGGTTCACAAGAGCCACTAGGACCAAACACCATCACTTCTGTTTTCTTTTCATTAAAATTTAAAAAGTTTAAAGACATCCAAGCTTTGATGTCTTCAAGACACAACAGAAGTGGCCTGATTGAGGAGGCATCTTTCTTTTTTAGTGGCATATAGATCTGACTATCATCGGCGTAACAATGAAAAAAGATCCCATGCTTTCTGAGGATTGATCCCAATGGAAGTAGGTAAAGGGAGAAAAGCAGGGGACCTAAAATGGAGCCCTGTGGAACCCCAAAACACAGAGGAGCAGTGGAGGATTCAGAACCAGCTATGTTCACAGACATGGTTCTGTCTGCCAGATAGGACCTAAACCAGCTCAGTGCAGTACCACAGATACCCACTTGGTGCTGTAAACGTGATATTAAAACGTTATGGTCCACTGTGTCAAAGGCAGCGGTTAGGTCGAGCAAGACAAGAACCACATGTTCACCAGAATCATTGGCCATAAGAATATCATTAAAAACTCTGACTAGAGCTGATTCTGTGCTGTGGCGAGTTTTGAAGCCAGACTGAAAAACCTCCATTATGTTGTGCTCGTCCAGAAAACATTTCACCTGTGAATACACAATTTTTTCTAAAATTTTTGAAATAAAAGGCAGCTTGGAGATGGGCCTAAAATTAGCCAAGACAGATTGGTCTAGGCTGGGCTTTTTAAGCAGGGGCTGCACCACCGCATGTTTAAAACTTATTGGCACAACACCTGAGGACAGACTGCTATTGATAACAGCAAGGATCACCTGCCTGATGCTGGAAAAAACCTCTTTTAACAGACGAGGGGGGACAAGGTCACGAGGGGAACCTGATGGCTTAATATGGCCAACCACATCCTCTAAAAGGGTCAGAGTCACTGGTTCAAATCTATCGAACACAGCCAGGCAGGGGACCAAGCAGGAGGGGTCAAAAGCAGGGGCTGAAATAAGGGCCCTTGTGGTAACAACCTTATTTATAAAAAACTGCAGGAAGTCATTACAGAGTTCAGTTGAGGCTTCATGGCAGACAGGTTGTGGGGCCTTCAGGACAGAGTCAATAGTTTCAAAAAGGACACGCAGGTTGTTGTGATTGGACGTGATAATGTCTGACAAGTATTGTTTTTTGGCCTCTTTAACAATGTTCTGGTACTGACGTTGACAGTCCTTTAAAATGTGAAATGAAACCTCCAGTTTATCCTTTTTCCATCTCCGTTCAGCTCTGCGGCACTCCTGTCTGGCTGCAAGAGTTTTTTCATTGAACCAGGGTTCAGATCTGGCTTTAGGTTGCACCAGTTTAAATGGTGCCACAGAGTCCAAAATGGTTTGACAGGAGGCGTCAAACCAGGAGCTCAGCTGATCGGTGTCAGCAGCAGAGTCAGATGGAGCACAGAGCTGTTCAAAGGCAGCAGAGAACTGACAAGCAGTGGAAGGTTTAAAAACTCTACGTCGCTGGGCAGGAACGTAGTTTTTAACTGGAGCACAGGACAAACCAACATCATAAAGGTTGAATGAATGCCATTACACAGAGGTTTGTGGATAAGGCCACCTCCTGCAATCTGTGGGAAAGGTGGGTGGCCACAAAAAATATGCTTGACGAATACATTCAGATCAGAAGCAATGTGTTCAACATAATCATACTTTGTATTTCCTCCAGTTATTTAACAGTCAACAATGGTGTACTACAAGGCTTAGTCTTAGGACCCACCCTCTTTACAATCTACTTAGGTAATGTAGGTCAAAGCATCCCTGATGCATCCTTACATTTCTATGCTGATGACACAGTTATTTATTGTCGAGCTAAAACATTAAGGCTTTTCAGCTTTTGCAATCCGCCTTTGACATCATCCAGTCAGACTTGCTACGTCTCAAACTTGTCCTAAATGCTGATAAAACCATAGGGATGCTGTTTTTTTTTCAAACAGGAAGTCAGTCCCAGCATTTCTTCCTCTGATTTTATCCTCTAACGGTGTTCCTATTGAGTTTGTTGATTCCTATAAATATTTGGGTATCTTGGTTGACTCGCATCTCTCTTTTAAACTCCACGTGGAAAACCTAGTAAGGAAACTGAAAGTTAAACTGGGTTTCTTTTTCATAAATTGATCCTGTCTAACTCTGAATGCTAGGAAATTCCTTGTAACTGCAACTTTCCTTCCCTCCATTCACTACAGTGACTAATTATATGAATGCTCCTACAAGCACCCTGCAGATGCTGGATGCTGTCTATCATGGTGCACCAAGATTCATAACTGGCTGTAACTACCGTACCCACCATTGCACCCTGTATTCTCCAGTTAACTGGTCATCATTAACTTCACATGGAGACTCTCTTACTGGTACATTTTCATCTTTAAGTCACTTCTTGGTCTGCTTCCTTCTTACATCTCTTCCTACTTGTCTCTGCACGAGTGCAGCTACAGCATGCGCTCTCAGGACATTATTAGATGCAGTCTCCCCTCATTGAGGACAGAACTAGGCAAAAGGGCCTTCTCTTATGCTGCTCCTGTTTCCTGGAATATCTTGCAAAGAGATCTGAAGCTCTCGACATTGACCTCTCTAAGTGACTTTAAACATCTTTTAAGTTCCTGCAAAAACCAATGCAGACCTGTTCCTGATTTTAGTTTTCCACACTGCCTTATAATCGAACAGTTTTTCAAAGTCAAAGTCAAAGTCAACTTTATTGTCAGATCTGCAATATGTACTGTACAGGACATACACAGGACCGAAATTGCGTTTCTCTCAGTCCCTCGGTGCAACAGTAAACATCTAAACATTGAAACACTGAAACATATAATAATAGACATAAGCATAAAATAGTAAAACTAACACTGTCCTGAGTTTTTGCATAGTGGTATAAGAGTATGAAAATTTACACCAACTCTAAAACTAAAACTAAAACATTAAACATTTAATGAACATAATACTGTCCTGAGTTTTTGCATACTAGTATAAAAAAAGAGTATAAGAAGTATAACTAAAATAAACTAAAGGTTTCTAGCATTTTTTTTTGTTGTTGTTGTTTTTTTGCTACTTTTCCTTTTGACTGTCCTTTTGGTTGCTATTTTTTTATTTGAAAAAAATGTGTGTGCCTCTTTTGGGACTGTTCAGTGTTGTCATTGTTATTCATTGTTATCATCACTCTTTGTTAAGAAATCAGGCCTCTCTTGTAAATGAGTCCCGAGGGTCAATGGGAATAACCTGTCTGAATAAAAATGCAGTGAGGACAGAGTAAGATGGAGGAGGATGACTCGCTGTGGAGACCCCTGAAGATGGAAAAGCCAAAGGAAGAATAACGGTTATGTTTCTGCCTCCATGTCTCATTTCTGCTCAGTCATGTTCCACTCAAGCTCTGCCTCTCAGCCACATCCACTTCATCTACAGCTCAATCAGCCTCATGTGGTGCACCTGTTGTCTGGACAAGAGCTCTTGTTTCACTGATTCTTACCAGATTATCTAATCCTGTTGGTTGTAGATGTCCAGTGCTTCATTGATCTCATCTGAAACTCCTGTCTTGACCCCATGCCTGCTTTTTGGATTTGCCTCTTTTCCTGCCTCTTGTCTGAACTTGTTCTGCTCCTCTGACCCTGGTGATGACCTCTGCTTCTGGCCCCTGGACTCTGGATTTTGGATCACCCTTTGGACCTGTTTAAAGACCTCTGCCCTTCTGCGTATGACCTCTGCATCTCCTAAAGGATCCCATCTTTGGATAAACCCCTTACTCATTGCTATCGCAACGTGCCTCTGCAGCTGTGTCTCCATCAGCTACGGTTACATCATCCATACAAGCTTCGACAGGTGTAAATCACTTTACCTGCCTGATAAGTTTTGTTCCTGCCTCTGGATCCAGACTCCCACCAGCAGCTGCAAATTAATACATATTTTAAACCTTCTTGTTATCTGGCTGAGTTTACGAATCCTAAAACTGATTCTTGACAAAGAACCATCCATCCATTGTCTTTACCCTCTTCTTCCTTTATGGGTCACAGGGGGTCACTGGTACCCATAACCAGCCATCACCGTTTGAGAGGAGGGGGATACCCTGGACAGGTCTCCAGTCCATCACAGGGACACATAGAGACAAACGAGACAATCAACCATTCACTCTCTCTCTCTCTCTCTCTCTCTCTCTCTCTCTCTC
>JBBPBX010034140.1:9775-22192 GCA_038048925.1 Garcialebias charrua
ACCAACAGTTGCTTGTTAGTTAGCAAATTTTTTAATGAACCATACGGTGGGTTTTATTGAAGCTTTCAGAATGATAGGCCACACATCTGCCTTGATTAACTTTTGGACTCCATTCAATTCAAAATTATTTCTACAGCTAATCAAGCTTTCAGTTACTTTTACTGATATTCAGCTAAATTTTCATGTGGTGTAGCTGAGAGTAATCTTTAACACAAACTTTGACAGTGAAATCTTGCATTTTTATTTTTTCAAGTTTAGACCAAAATGGCTATAAATCAACACATGATCTTAGTTTAAGACTTTGGCATGAAAGGTGGTGATATGCATTCTTTCAAGTTATCCTAGTTCTTTAATTTTCTCAGATTCTTTGTAGTTAATAGTGCTGTGCAAAAAAATGAAATGAAATTAAAGCACTCCAAATTGTATTTTATTTTCCTTTCAAGGAGCCCGAGGTTCCTATACTGTAATCTTCTTAAGAGGTCTTGATCATATCTCCAGGCTTCCTTATATGTTTTCAACATTTTTATTTGCACCCTGATTACTTTTTAATTTACACATTTTTTATTGATATATACCGGTGTATATACATACACATTTCAGTCTGTTTTTAAAAGACAGAAAGACTCAAGACTTGTGCACAGTAAAGCACTCTAATAATTGTGTTTCCATTTTTTATAATTGATTCTTTTCATGAATTGTTGATTTACCTTTACAAAGGTCTTTATGCCTCAGTTTAAATGTTGGTGTATAAACATACAGACATCAGAACAAGCGTTCAATACAAAAAAATTGAGGAAGCCCTTTGGATAGAGGGTGAAACGTTTTCTGTAACAAATAAAGTCCAGTTGTTTTTGTATTGAACGCTTGTTCTGATTTTATCATGTCTTGGATGAATCTTTACCAGCAATATACAGACATGTTCCAAAAAAGCTAAGTCTGGTCCTCTGGACATTCAAAAAACAAAACAAGACTTAGCTTTTTTGGATTTTTCTACCTGGATTATTGAGCATGCATCAGGGTATACAGACATGTTCTTGTTTTTAGTTTTCTACATCGCCTTACAACTTAGCTGTTTTTTTTTTTTTTGGGTTACATTTTTTTAAAATACCATTTTATTTTCACTTGTTATTCTCAATTTATATGCATCCTTTTACGATTGTCTGATGCTGTCTTTGTTGTCTACTGTTGTCATCCCTCTTTGTTAAAACCAGGTCTCTCTTGTAAATAAGTCCCCGAGGCTCAGTGAGATTAACCTGTATACCGGTAAATAAAAGTTGAATGAATACATGTAATATAAATGATCACAAAAAAGTTTTATTCGCTCTAAACATCTTGTCAAATTGTTTGAATTTAAAAATGTTATCCTATGTTATTATGTTGCTATAATTACTATTATTATTATTTAATCAGTGATGAACGATAACCTCAGCTGGACCAACACCACCACCAGCCTAATCAAGAAAGGTAATCAGAGACTCTACTTCCTACGGCGGCTGAGACGAGCTGGTCTGAGAAGCTCAGTCCTCACCTCCTTCTACAGGTGTGCAGTGGAGAGCATCCTGTGCTCCAGCATCAACGTGTGGCATGGAGGCTGCACAGCTGCAGAAAGAAAAGCTCTACAGAGAGTGGTGAAGGCTGCACAGAAGATGTTGGAGTCAGTCTCCCCACCATCACAGACATCTACACCTCCAGATGCAGGAAGAGGGCCACCTGCATCATGAAGGACCCCACTCACCCAGCACACACACTTTTTGCCCCACTCCCCTCAGGACGGAGGTTGAGGAGCATTAAGTGTAGAACCACTAGACTGAGGAACAGCTTCTACCCTGAGGCTGTTAGACTCATGAATATCTAACCAGAATAATCACTGTGAAATATCACATCATGTTGCTGCTGATCTGTTTCATGCTGCTGTGTTCATTCGTACTCATTTGCTCATACAGACTCATGTTTGTGCTGCTGTTTGGAGAAATGTTTTTCTATGATATTAATGCTTAGTGTATTTTTAGTTGATGTTTTTCTTAGTTCATATCTTAGATGTTATTACTGTTTTTCTTTTACTTTTTATTGTTGGATGTAACTGGGACCCTGTGTAAGATTCTCTGACTCTGACGGCCAGTTTGTGTTTATCCTGTGTGGTCTACTTTGACAGTTGTACTGCGCGCATTGCAGCTGCGCAGAACAGGAAATGCAGCTGCCCGCGTACTAACACCATGGTAACAAACTAAGCAACAACAACAACAACAAAAAGTCCACCAACCTGGCACACACTTCGCAAAGATTACAGTGCATTTGCAGCTTTCTCTTTTAACATCCGGGAAAGGGTCGACGATGGTTCTCTGAAGAATGCTCATAATTTCGTTCAGATAAGGAGCTAAATGCTTCCCGCACACCTCAACCATCAGAGTCAACATCTCCGCGGCTAACAGTCGAAGCTCCTCCGCCGGCTCTAAGAGCTCCTTCTCCCCAAAGCGATGAGCCAGGCTGGGCAGAAGATAAGGTAGACATTCCTCAGGTTTCGGAACACATCGAATAAACTCAGTCATTGTGACAATAGCGGTTTCTCTGCATCTCTCCATTGGGTCCGACAGACATTTGAGGAGAGGCTTGAGGATGTCAGAGAAAACTTCCTGTAAGACACCGCTGGAAAGTCCTTTATCTATCGTCTCTTTCTTTATAAACTCAAGAGCCCTCTTTCTTGTTGCCTTGTTGTCCTCGTTTAGGCAGTTCAGATGTCGATGGAGTCCTCTCAAAACTTCAGAAGCAGCATGTTCATCTCCACCTTTCTCCATCGCCGCCATCTTGACTGTCGTTATGGTAACCGGTGTCTGCACGACAAACAAAGGACTGCTTTACGATAAGAACTCATTCAAAACCTCAAACTTTATTTGAATGAACAAATAAACATTCCACTTCCCACTACTAGAAGAAACCACGTTAAAGTATAATCTAAAACTTTTTTTTTTTGATTATGACAAAAAGCAAATATTTATACAAGACAATTTAAAATCAATTGCACATTTCAGATTTTATTTCAACATGTGTGAAATCATACATTAATTACTTGGAATAACATTAATCAGACATTATTGTTAATAAACATTTCAAAACTTTAAATTTGTAGGGCTTTAATTTTTAATTATTACAAATGAACAAGTAAAGAAGCTTTACAATACAGTATTAGTTTATTTCTGAGTTTCATATTAAATAATTTAGGCAATCATTCATTCTGAGTCAAAAATTTTGATTTTCAAATAATTATTTAAAACTAAAAAAACTAAACTACCGGTAAAAAAAGGGATGTATATGTAATTACATTGTATTGTATGGGAACATACAAAGATGAAATTGGCTCATTTAGCCCATTGCACCTGGGATACACCCAGGTGGAGCAGTGGGTGGCTATGTGGGCTGTTTGGGGAGCAATTAGGGTTTGGGTGTGCTGCTCAGAGACACCACGAGATGTGCAATGACTGGAGATCAAACCTAGGACCTTTGGTACCCAGATCAGCTACCCTGCCCCTGTACTATCTTGGCCCCAATATATATTACATAGCAAACGTATGTATGTATGCATGTATGTACTGGTATGTACAGTATGTATGTATGTACAGTATGTATATATAGAATGTATGTATGTATGTATGTATGTATGTATGTGTAGCCCAGTGGATAAACTGAGGTTTCTACAAGGTAACAATGAGGTTAATAGAAGTCTTACATAATTCAAGACAAAACACAAATATATTAAAAGTAAACATTTATTTACTAATGCATAACATTGATGACAGTTATGGGTTTTTCATATTCTTGTTTCTGAAAGAAATACACTTGTATTTTCCCTTACTTTAATATTTAAATAATATTAAGGGTAAATATAGTTACTAAGTAAATAAAACTGTATTTTGTAAATCAATTGAGCATTATTTTATGTAAATATTGCATGTGGAAGAAGTATTAGTTTGACGTAAGATGCACTGTGTATTTATTTGGTTGAGCCACCTGATTGGTCACTGGGACTGCTCGTCCAGTAGGTGAGCCTCCTGATTGGTCACTGGGACTGCTCGTCCAGTGCGTGACTCGTGATTGGTGAAGAGGGAAGAGGAAGGCGGGACGAACCGGGTTGATGCAGAACCGAGCCGGGCAGACGAGCAGAGGAAAAAGTGAGAAGATACAGACTCAAGAGGGAGAAAGTTGGACAAAGCGCCTTGGTGAGGACAAATTTAAGACAAAGTTGGAGGAGCTTGGTCGACGCGAAGGGAGGGACGAGAGGATACAGACGCAAATAGTCCTGGCGAGCTTTGAGTTGAGGAGTTTCAGTTTCGCGGGCTCTGCTGCTGCGTTCAATGGACGTGGGAGAAGAAGAGGACGAGTGAATTGCAACGTTCTCAAAGTTTCCTCTGGGATTTACAAAAACTCTGGGTTTTTGTAACAGGCCTGCAACGTTTTTCCCACTCTTCTGGAGGTTGTGAGTAATAAATTGACTGGGTTACTTTTTGTACAGGACTGTGTATATTGATGCACATGGACATTTACTGTTGTTCTTTGGTGAAAAGAAAAAAAAAGACCTGTAATATTCCTTTTGTTCTGCCTTATGTGAAGAGGTATTTTGTTTAAATTTTAAGAGTTTTCCGGCTATAAAGTTTATGGTGGTGACTAGTTAAACTTCCTGTCACTCACTATTAGGTTATTTAGTTTAATAAATTAAGGCTGAATCATTTTGCCTCAAATTACACTGTTTCTCTGGGTCCTATTTGTATTAAACTAGGTCATTGGTGCTGCACACCGATTGGGGTACCAGATTGATACCGAACCCAAGCACCCTCCATTTTAGGTTTTCAGCATAAAGTGTGCAGAGGTGCTACAGAAAGTGGTGGCCCGTACGGGGAAAAAATTAGTGAAAAAAAAAAAGTTTGTCTGACCCAGAGAAAAAAAAAAAATATATATATAAAAAATATATATATATATATATTTACAGAAAAAATAAATGTAAGCAAAACGTAAAATGTTTTATTGATCTAAAGGTGTTCACTTAAATCAACTTAAAAAAAATAATAATAATATTGCTCATTTTGCTTAACCTAACCTAACTAAGCACTAATTCTATAGAGATTTATAGCAAAGGTCAGGGGAATGGCTCAGTTGAGGCACTGGTGTAAGGGTGAAGGTATTGACCCAGAGTATGCCATACTGGTCAAGGATGTCCCAGAAGAGGCAGAGGTGAATGTCATTGAAGAAACGCTACAGTCAATCAAGGCACTTGGTCGGGTTAGGGTGAGAGGTCGGATGTATGATCCACAGACTCAAAGCTTAACTGTGCTATGTGAGTGTAGGCAGAAAGTCAATGCTAAAGCCTGCCCGCCGGACATCTTATCAGAAGGTTCTGATGAGCCATGGAGAATCTTTGGACCTTCAGAAGAGGAAAATGAACCACAAAACCCTGGAAATGGAAGTAAACCTTTCGCAGACTCAGGTCAAGATCCCTCATTTAAAACATCCACCCCTGAAGCCATCATCAGAGCAGTTGGCGAAGTCCTTCAAATGACTAATCTCCGTTCAAGCAGTGAGAGTAGCCCTTACAGACGTCTGCGCACTTTCTCTGGAGTGCGACCCACACCTCCAGGGGAAGAAACATTGGAGAACTGGATTGAACAAGCAAGGTTAATGATCGAGGAGTCTGATCGACCTGAAAGAGAAATGAAAATGAGAGTCATGGAAAGTGTGAAGGGTCCAGCTCTAGAAATATTGCAAGCTGTTCGCTTCAATAACCCTGATGCAACCGCTATGGAGTACCTCGAAATATTGGAGAACACGTTTGGTACACCTGAAACAGGAGAAGACTTATACTTCACATTCAGACAGCTATGCCAGCAACCAAGTGAGACCCTCTCCGAATTCCTGAGACGCATGGAACGAGTTCTCAATAAAGTTGTCCAAAAGGGTGGTCTGCAGTCGGCTACCGCCAACCAAGCACGTCTAGACCAGCTCATTAAAGGAGGCACTCGGTCAGATCTAATGATTTTAAATCTTCGACTGAGAGAACGCCGGAAAAATCCCCCTTCATTCTTACAGTTGCTGAATGAAATACGGCTTGAAGAGGAACACGAAGCTTCACGTCGTAGATTACAACCTCCCAAAGCCGTGTATGCTAAAAGTACCACTGCAATACCAGACAAAGAGATAAAAGATATAAAAGCTGAAATACAACGGCTCCGAACACAAGTGAGTGAATTTACCACCTCGTCATTCCTGCCAAGTAATGCTGCTGCAACCTCTGAGCCCACAGTCAACACACTGAAAGAGACTGAAGAGGATAAAGGCCTGCAAGCTTTAAGAGAAGAAGTTGTAAAGCTCAGAAAGCAAGTATCTGTTCTGTCCATTCAGCCCAGTTACAGCCCTGCTACAGCGCCACCCCACGATGAACTTGAGTCAAATCCAGTTCCCCAAAGAACTTTCACATCAAGGGACCCGAGTGACTTCTTCTGTTATCGGTGTGGGGATGATGGACATTTTTCAACTAAATGCACAGCCCCAGAGAACTACCCCAAAGTAATACAGAAGCTGATACAGGCGCAAAGAAAACAAAGGACAAACCAGAAACAAAACCGCAATGCAAGAACAAAACCCACTAATGCAAATGTAAGGAGAAGTGTTACCATGGTACGGACAAATAGTTTGCCAGAGGGATTAATTGGACCTCCTTCTATTGCCAAAGTCAAAATCAATGGCAAGCTTTGTACTGCTCTGATGGATAGTGGGTCCCAAGTAACTATCATCTTTGACAGTTGGTACTCAGAACACCTGTCGCACATCCCACTCCATCCAGTTACTGGTCTAGCCATATGGGGTCTCAGTGAATCAGAGAGCAGCTACCCATTCAAGGGTTACATTCATATTGATTTGGAGCTTCCTAGGCAATCAAAGTCCAAAAAACTCAAGTCCGTCCCTGTTCTTGCCTTAGTGTGTCCTGACCCACGTTGTTCCGAGACCGTACCAGTCTTGGTCGGTACAAATGTCAAAGGGATTCAACCTATCAACTCGAACCCAGAAGCAAAAGGTTTAGAGCACGCCCACTCAGCCAGGGTCCAAGTGCAGGAACAAAGTTCTTTATCGGTCCATAAACCAGAGCTCACTAGATATACTAAAGACTTACCTGTGGCTGATGTAAAGTGGACAGGGCCGGGCCCCCTAATCATTCCTGCTGGCACAGAGCACATTGCCATTTGTAAAGTCAAAGAGAATCGAGAAGTAGAAGACAGCATACTAATAACTGAACGTGCTACCTCACCTGCTCTTCCACCAAGTGTATTGGTCCCGCCAACAGTACTGTTCTCTAAAATCCTAGATAAGAACAGTTTTCTGGTGCTACTGCAAAATGAGTCATTAAAGCAGACAGCTATTCCAGTGGGCACCACTATTGCTCACCTGTATATAGCTGACATGGTGATGGATGCCCCAGGAACGAAGGTCAATACTGTTCCCCCCATTGACCCGTCTTTGTTCCACTTTGGTGACATTGCGATCAGCAAAGAATGGAAAGAAAGACTACAACACAAGCTGTCACAGCATTCCAATGTGTTTTCAACTGATGAATGGGATGTAGGTTTGGCCAAGGGTGTGGAGCATCATATCCGCCTAACTGACAGTACCCCCTTCCGGGAGCGTTCTCGCCGCATTGCTCCAGCCGATTTGGATGATCTCAGGCGTCACCTTCAAGGGTTGCTTGCAGCAGGCATCATAAAGGAATCAAGAAGTCCCTACGCTTCTCCCATTGTCCTCGCCCGCAAAAAGAATGGTCAACTGCGGATGTGTGTAGACTACAGAACCTTAAATCGCAGAACAATCCCAGACCAGTACACTGTGCCACGGATCAACGATGCATTAGACTGTCTGACGGGCAGTAAGTGGTTTTCTGTCTTAGACCTCCGCAGTGGCTACTATCAGATCCCTATGGCCGAAGAGGACAAGGAAAAAACAGCCTTCATATGTCCTCTGGGGTTCTATCAATTTGAACGGATGCCGCAGGGCATAACCGGGGCTCCTGCAACATTCCAAAGGCTTATGGAGAAAGCCGTGGGAGATATGCATCTGCTGGAGGTCATAGTGTACCTGGACGATCTGATTGTGTTTGGCAGAACCCTTGAAGAGCATGAAGAGAGGCTGCTTAAGGTTATAACACGCCTTGAGGAGGCTGGACTAAAGCTGTCCCTTGACAAGTGCCAGTTTTGTTGTTCACAAGTTACCTATGTTGGTCACATTGTCTCTGAGCATGGTATTGCTACCGACTCCCGAAAGGTGGAAGCTGTAACCCAGTGGAAGCAGCCAACTGATCTCTCTTCTCTGCAGTCGTTCCTTGGATTCTGTGGCTACTATCGGCGATTCATAAAAAACTATTCCATCATCGTCCGACCCCTTACTGAACTATGCAAAGGATATCCTCCCACACAAAAGAAAAGTAAGGGTAATCAAGGGACAAGCAAAACCTACTACAGGGTTAACGAGCCTTTCGGCGATCGATGGGATCAGTCGTGCAGTGAGGCATTTCAACAGATCATTCACTGCCTCACAAATGCTCCTGTACTGGCGTTTGCTGACCCATCCAAACCTTATACCCTCCACATAGATGCCAGTTTGCATGGCCTGGGTGCAGTCCTGAATCAAGAACACCCTGAAGGATTGAGACCTGTGGCTTTCGCAAGCCGGAAGCTGAGTGCATCTGAGAAAAACTATCCGGTGCACCAACTTGAGTTTTTGGCTCTAAAGTGGGCTGTGGTTGACAAATTCCATGACTATTTGTATGGAGCTCAGTTTAAAGTACAAACGGATAACAATCCTTTAACATATATTCTCACAACAGCTAGGCTCAATGCCACTGGTCATCGCTGGCTCTCTGCCCTTTCAACATACAATTTCACATTGCAGTACAGATTAGGGGCTCACAACATCGACGCTGATGCGCTATCACGAAACCCCTTACCAACAGAAGATAAAGACTGGCAAACTGTGCCACCTGAAAGTGTCAAAGCATTGTGTAAGCAGATCAACACACCAAAAGTTTGTGACGAGACAATCACAGTCGCAGAGTCTCTAGGAGTTTCCCCTGAAGGCATTCCTGCCTGCTACGCTTATCCAGTTCGCCTCGATCTGGGTTGTTTGATGCGACTTAGCCACAACGATATCATTCAAGCCCAGGATGCAGACCCAGCAATCGCTCCCATTAAGCAATCACTTTGGCAGGGCACGCCATTTTCACCAGGGGATAACACTGTGGCTAACTTGCTAAACAGAGAGGCAAGTAAACTTGTCATCAAAGAGGGTTTGCTCTATAGAAAAGTTAAGAGATCTTCTGGAGATGAAATTCACCAGATAGTGCTCCCTACAGAACATGTCTCCATGGTGTTAAAATCACTCCATGACGAATCTGGGCACCTGGGAGTGGAAAAAACTCTTGGACTTGTCCGTGACAGGTTCTATTGGCCCAAGATGGGAGCTCAGGTTGAGCAATATGTAAAAAACTGTGGAAGATGCATCACTCGTAAATCACTTCCGCAGCGAGCTGCTCCTTTAAATCAGATAACAAGTCAAGGCCCGCTCAACCTTGTGTGCATCGATTTTCTATCACTTGAGTCAGACTCGCAGGGGTTTTCCAGCATCCTAGTTGTGACAGATCATTTTACGCGGTATGCCCAAGCCTTCCCGGCTAAGGATCAAACGGCTGCCACGGTGGCAAAGATTCTTTGTGAGCGTTACTTCGTGCATTATGGACTCCCAGCACGAATACATTCAGACCAAGGGAGGGATTTTGAAAGTAGACTGATCAAAGACCTCTTAAAGATGCTTGGGATCCGTAAGTCAAGAACGTCTCCCTATCATCCGCAAGGAGATCCCCAGCCCGAAAGATTCAACCGTACACTTCTATCGATGCTTGGAACCCTTGAGCCGAAGCAAAAGAACAAGTGGAGTCAAAAGATAAGTCAGTTGGTTCACGCTTACAACTGCACTCAAAATGAAGCAACAGGATACTCGCCTTACTTGTTAATGTTTGGACGAGAGGCTCGGCTACCAATAGACATTTGCTTTGGTGTGTCGGATGAAAGTCAAAAGTCTGTCTCCTACCATCAGTATGTCACCAAGCTGAAGAAAGATCTTGAGAGAGCTTACAACTTGGCGACAGAGACCGCTGACAAGAACCATAAACGGAACAAGGTAGCTCACGATAAGCATGTGAAAGAACAAGTTCTGGAAAAAGGTGACAGAGTCTTACTGGAAAACTTTGGTGTGACAGGAAAACAAAAGCTGAAAACCAAATGGAGACCTATGCCTTACCTTGTTGTGGATAAATTACCCAATCTCCCTGTTTACACAATTAAACCTGAACGAGGTGGAGGTCCAGAGAAGACGGTTCATCGGAATCACTTGTTGCCTATTGGATACCTTGTGAGACTTCCATTGGATGATAGTGAGACAGAACCACCAAAGAGATGTATGACAAGAGCACAACTACAAAGGGAAAGTGGACTCCAAAGGTCTTCCCACAGGGATGAGGAAATGTACTCAGACTCAGAGTACGAGGAAGTATACTTATCCAAACCATTGGGAGTTGACTTGGATGGACTGCTAACTCATCCAGAGTTTTCCAACAGATTATCTGGGCTCACCACCAGTGAAACTGACCAACCAAGATCAGTCCAAGACTTGGGAGAGTTAGAGGCAGTTCCTAGTACCTACTCAGACGACGCCACTATCCCTGCTCCAGCACTTGATGACCTAGTGGAGGAAACAGACCTCAACTCAGTACGTATGCCTGCTGAAAGATCAAGGAGAATTGTTCGACCTGTAGTTCGATTGACCTACGATGAACTCGGCAAGCCTTCTGACCAGCCAGTGACAGTCTTCAGCCATGGAGTGTTGGTGGGAAGTGGAACCTACCAAGTCCCCAGAAGCCAGTTTTGCCATACCTTCTGGTGTCACCCCCTGGCCATGTGTGAAACATGTTCAAGGTTAAGTTCTCATTAAAACTAGTTTTAATGTTAGCCTCTGTTAGTTGTCTAACTTTTGATTTGATGAGGACATCAAAATCTTCTAGCAGGGGGAAGATGTAGCCCAGTGGATAAACTGAGGTTTCTACAAGGTAACAATGAGGTTAATAGAAGTCTTACATAATTCAAGACAAAACACAAATATATTAAAAGTAAACATTTATTTACTAATGCATAACATTGATGACAGTTATGGGTTTTTCATATTCTTGTTTCTGAAAGAAATACACTTGTATTTTCCCTTACTTTAATATTTAAATAATATTAAGGGTAAATATAGTTACTAAGTAAATAAAACTGTATTTTGTAAATCAATTGAGCATTATTTTATGTAAATATTGCATGTGGAAGAAGTATTAGTTTGACGTAAGATGCACTGTGTATTTATTTGGTTGAGCCACCTGATTGGTCACTGGGACTGCTCGTCCAGTAGGTGAGCCTCCTGATTGGTCACTGGGACTGCTCGTCCAGTGCGTGACTCGTGATTGGTGAAGAGGGAAGAGGAAGGCGGGACGAACCGGGTTGATGCAGAACCGAGCCGGGCAGACGAGCAGAGGAAAAAGTGAGAAGATACAGACTCAAGAGGGAGAAAGTTGGACAAAGCGCCTTGGTGAGGACAAATTTAAGACAAAGTTGGAGGAGCTTGGTCGACGCGAAGGGAGGGACGAGAGGATACAGACGCAAATAGTCCTGGCGAGCTTTGAGTTGAGGAGTTTCAGTTTCGCGGGCTCTGCTGCTGCGTTCAATGGACGTGGGAGAAGAAGAGGACGAGTGAATTGCAACGTTCTCAAAGTTTCCTCTGGGATTTACAAAAACTCTGGGTTTTTGTAACAGGCCTGCAACGTTTTTCCCACTCTTCTGGAGGTTGTGAGTAATAAATTGACTGGGTTACTTTTTGTACAGGACTGTGTATATTGATGCACATGGACATTTACTGTTGTTCTTTGGTGAAAAGAAAAAAAAAGACCTGTAATATTCCTTTTGTTCTGCCTTATGTGAAGAGGTATTTTGTTTAAATTTTAAGAGTTTTCCGGCTATAAAGTTTATGGTGGTGACTAGTTAAACTTCCTGTCACTCACTATTAGGTTATTTAGTTTAATAAATTAAGGCTGAATCATTTTGCCTCAAATTACACTGTTTCTCTGGGTCCTATTTGTATTAAACTAGGTCATTGGTGCTGCACACCGATTGGGGTACCAGATTGATACCGAACCCAAGCACCCTCCATTTTAGGTTTTCAGCATAAAGTGTGCAGAGGTGCTACATATATATATATATGTACGTATGTATGTATGTATGTACATTATGTATACAGTATATGTACAGTATGTATATACAGTATGTATATATGTATATGTGTATATATATATATATGTAT
>JBBPBX010034140.1:22427-32820 GCA_038048925.1 Garcialebias charrua
TCTGAATTGTGGTTTTACAAACATCTCTGTTCCCTTAAGGTTATAACAACTTTGTCTTTTAACAAAATGCATTTGGATATTTAAAGGTAATGCGTTATTCTGAGCCCTATACATAACTGATAAAATATTATAATCTACCAAATCATGGAACTTCAATAACTTCAGTTGATAAAATAATGTACTTGATGGATGACGGTAATGTTTTCTAGTGATAATTCTTACAGCTCTTTTCTGTAATACAAAAATAGGCTTTGTGATTGTTTTACACGCTTTCCCCCAAACATCAAT
Source organism: Garcialebias charrua (assembly GCA_038048925.1). Classification (NCBI taxonomy): domain Eukaryota; kingdom Metazoa; phylum Chordata; class Actinopteri; order Cyprinodontiformes; family Rivulidae; genus Garcialebias; species Garcialebias charrua. The sequence continues at coordinate 22,716 of JBBPBX010034140.1, forward strand.
ACAATAGATTAAGTGTGGAACAATGATTGTGTTATACAACAAATACAGAGCTTTATCATTCAATAGGTCTCTGACTTTGTACAGTACTGCAATCGATTTAGCTATTTTTATTCTTACAGAATTTATGTGTTGTTTCCATGTCAGTTTGTCATCAATGATAACACCCAAAAACTTCACCTCACTCACTCTACAAATCTCAACACCCTCAATTTTGAGTGGAACATCAACAGTTTTCTTTTTATTACTGAATATGTATCTATGGCTTTAATGGAATTTATGGAACAAATCACCACAGCCGTTGACAACAAACAACATTGTATAAGTGTATTCGTTGATTTAAGGAAGGCGTTTGACACTGTTGATCATAAAATTCTCATTAATAAATTGGACAAGTATGGCGTTAGAGGACCTGCACTTGAATGGATAAGCAGCTATCTAAAAGATAGAGAACAATTTGTTCAGATAGAGGAAAATAGATCAAACTTTTGTTAAATCACATGTGGAGTCCCACAGGGTTCAAAACTTGGTCCAAAATTGTTTAATTTATATGTGAATGATTTGGTGATGGTGTCTGGACTTCTAAAATGTATACTTTTTGCTGACGATACTACCTTTTTTTATTCTGGTAATGATTTAAACCAAATGTCTGAATGTTTAAATATGGAATTTGTTAAATTACAAAACTGGTTCAAATTAAACAAACTATCATTAAACTTAGATAAAACTAATTACATGTTATTTGTTTATGTTTATGTTTATTAAATTTGTTCATTTTTTTACAAAAGAAACAATACAAGACAATCTCATAAATGATTGTGTACAAAATGTAAAAAAAATGAAAGGTAGCAGAAAGAAGAATAAATCTTATTATATCTGCCCCTTACTTCCAACAATCAGATTAAACAACAATAATCAACCATGTAAACAATAATAATCTTCAACCAACTTTTTCCAACAATCAGATTAAACAATAATAATCTTCAACCAACAGTACAAAATGACTAACTCTTTCTAATTTTCTAACTAATACAATACACATTACGCTATTTCATATATATTTTTTTAACACATTTGTTTTGATCATTTTTTTAAATGTAAACATTGACTTGGCATTTTTAACTACATTCTCCAAGCCATTCCATAATCTAATTCCCTGGATTGAGGTAGAACGTCCCTTCAAACTAGTTCTGAATTGTGGTTTTACAAACAACTCTGTCCCCTTAAGATTATAACAACTTTGTCTTTTAACAAAGTGCATTTGGATATTTAAAGGTAATGCATTATTTTGAGCCCTATACATAACTGATAAAATATTATAGTCTACCAAATCATGGAACTTCAATAACTTTAGTTGATAAAATAATGTACTTGATGGATGACGGTAATGTTTTCTAGTGATAATTCTTACAGCTCTTTTCTGTAATACAAAAATAGGCTTTGTGATTGTTTTACACGCATTCCCCCAAACATCAATACAATAGATTAAGTGTGGAACAATGATTGTGTTATACAACAAATACAGAGCTTTATCATTCAATAGGTCTCTGACTTTGTACAGTACTGCTATCGATTTAGCTATTTTTATTCTTACAGAATTTATGTGTTGTTTCCATGTCAGTTTGTCATCAATGATAACACCCAAAAACTTCACCTCACTCACTCTACAAATCTCAACATCCTCAATTTTGAGTGGAACATCAACAGTTTTCTTTTTATTACCGAATATCATGTAATTAGTTTTTTCTAGATTTAATGATAATTTATTTATTTTAAACCAAGTTTGTATCTTGACAAATTCTGTCTTTATCAATTCCAACATTTGTTCTATATCTTCACCTAAACAGAAAAAAGTGGTATCATCAGCAAAAAGTACACATTTAAGGAGTCCTGACACATTTACCAAGTCATTCACATATAAAATAAAAAGCTTTGGTCCAAGTACAGAGCCTTGGGGAACTCCACATGTGATATTACAGAGGTCAGATCTTACATCATTTATTTGTACAAATTGTTTTCTATCTTTTAAGTAGCTAGATACCCACTGTAATGCTGGTCCTCTAATACCATATTTGTTCAGTTTTTCTAGGAGAATGGTGTGATCAATAGTATCGAATGCTTTTTTTAAATCAACAAAAATACTGATACAATATTGTAACAAAAACTACGGGTTTTTCTCTAAACATTGATGATGTTGAAATAACCAGAGCAAGTGAAATGAAATTCTTGGGAGTGGTGATAGATGATAAGCTCACTTGGAAACAGCAAATTAACTCGGTTAAAACTAAGATATCTAGATCCACAGGTGTGTTGTATAATGTAAGGGATTTGTTGAATGAAAGAGCGTTGTATTTGCTCTATAATGCCATAGTTGTTCCGCACTTGATTTACTGTATAGAGGTTTGGGGAAAGGCGTGTAAAACCTTGACGAACCCTATATTTATTTTACAAAAAAGAGCAGTGAGAACTATTGCGGGAAAACCTTACTGCCATCCTTCGAATATATTGTTTAAGCAACTTAGGTTGCTTAAGTTTTATGATTTGGTAAATTACAACATTTTGTTGGTAATGTATAGAGCTCATAAAAATTCATTGCCTCCAAATGTTCAAGTAAATTTTGTAAAAAGAATGAGCTGTTACAACCTGAAAGGAATGGAGATTTTGCAAAGCCAAAATACAGAACAAGTTTGAAAGGACGGTGTGTATCAATCCAAGGTGTTGACTTGTGGAATAGTTTAGAAAATGAAATTAAAACTACTAACTCACTTACAGTCTTTAAAAAAATTATTAAAGCTAATATGTTAATTAGATACTAAATACTCAAATTGTCAAATTGTACTAAAACTTAAATGTGTATTCAAATCATGTAAATAGCTTAAATTTTGTATCGTGAGTGGCTTGGAAATTTGTATATTTGATTGAGTTATTTTTATTGATCTCGCTTTTTTTGTTATTATTATAGAAATAAGGGGCAGGTAAAATAAGGTTTTTTTCTTCTCCCTGTCTCCTTTCATTTTATGTTTTTTTTTTCTTTTTCGTTTGATTGTTAAAATGTAAAAATGTTTTTTTCTTTACAAAACGTAAAATGAACAAAAAAAAATCATGTAATTAGTTTTTTCTAGATTTAATGATAATTTATTTATTTTAAACCAAGTTTGTATTTTGACAAATTCTGTCTTTATCAATTCAAACATTTGTTCTACATCTTCACCTAAACAGAAAAATGTGGTATCATCAGCAAAAAGTACACATTTAAGGAGTCCTGACACATTTACCAAGTCATTCACATATAAAATAAATAGCTTTGGTCCAAGTACAGAGCCTTGGGGAACTCCACATGTGATATTACAGAGGTCAGATCTTACATCATTTATTTGTACAAATTGTTTCCTATCTTTTAAATAGCTAGATACCCACTGTAATGCTGGTCCTCTAATACCATATTTGTTCAATTTTTTAAGGAGAATGGTGTGATCAATAGTATCGAATGCTTTTTTAAATCAACAAAAATACTGACACAATATTGTTTTTGATTGACAGCAGTAGTTATTTGTTCCATTAATTCCACGAGAGCCATTGATGTAGAGAATGTATCTGAAAATAAAAAAAGATGAATACAGTACTTTGTTAACCATCAAACTGGTTGACCCACTATGTGAAGGTGCTATTTATAAGTCTGAGTTTTTTGCAGCTCCTCTGACTGATGAAGTTTTTTAGATAAAAGACGAAAGATATTAACAAAAAAGAAGCCGTCAAGAGGACTTGACTTAACTTTGTTGTACCTTTTTTGTTGTTCCTCTATTTCTTCTTTCTTTCTTGCATATAGGTTTCTGCGTGCTTGCTGCAACTGTCTTCGAGAGAGGAAAAATTTGCAATCTAATTAATCATTAAATAGACTGACAGTTTCTTCAAAGCAAGTGTCTGTGACTTAAATCTGCCAAGAATGTATCTGAAAATAAAAAAGATGAATACAGTACAGTACTTTGTTAATTACATTATCATAATTTTAAAATTCTATATACATAAATGCATATGTGGCAAGTCTAAGTCATTATGGTTTGTATACAAGCAAGAACTCCAGTTGTTAAAACTTTCATTAGACAGTGCTAAAAAACCACAAGCAAAAAGCTCTCTGATCACCTCGCTCAGATAATATAGCCCTCTGACAAATTATTTGAGTAGAATGTTAGTTATGTTTTCTTAATTTTACTTGTACCATATTATTTGCAAACTCTCCGATAAAAATATGACCCAAATTTAAATTTATGATGGGTAATATGATAATTTGTTTAAGAATATGTTGACCTTAGGAGGTATGACAGTAGATATTTGTACGTTTATATATATCATTATAATTTGAGACTGTCAGTTGTTATTCTGTTATTTGTTCTGCATGTTCAATAGTTCAATAAAGTAAAAAAAGACAATACAGTAATCTGCCAAGTCAAAAGCAACATACTGTATTTGTCTTTCAAATGTCAAGATCTAAAAATACATTTTGTATGCTTATGGACTTGTCTAAAAAAGCTAAGTCTGGTCCTCTGGACATTAAAAAAACAAAACAAAACAAAGCAAAAAAATTGTAGAAACATTTCGTCTTTCGTCCGAAAGACTTCCTCAGTCTCAGGCACAAACAGAGTAATATTGTGTATGCTGTTCAGTGTCAGGAGGGCTGTGATCAGTCTTATATCGGGGAAACTAAACAGTCACTGGCCAAAAGGATGGCCCAGCACAGAAGATCAACATCATCAGGTCAGGACTCTGCGGTCTACACTCATCTCCAGGCCAGCGGTCACTCTTTCAGGGATGAAGATGTTCACATCCTTGATAGAGAGGAACGATGGTTTGAGAGAGGAGTAAAGGAGGCCATCTTTGTGAAAAGAAACCGTCCATCATTAAACAGGGTGGAGGCCTCCGGGTTCAACTGTCCCCCTCTTACAATGCTGTTATTGCTAGTATCACTCAGCCCTCTGTGAATAGCAAACAACCATCAGGGTGCTAACGATCCATCGTTAGGCTGATGGTCCTCCTTGATCATGTGAGCAGCTGGTTTCGGCTGTCATCAGCCAACTGGTTGATCCACTGTGAGAGGGTGCTATTTATAAGACTGAGCTGAATACAGCACCTCAGACTGAGGAAGTCTTTCGGACGAAAGACGAAACGTTTCTACAATTTTTTTTTTGCTTTGTTTTGTTTTATTTTTTGAGAGGACCAGACAGCTTTTTTTTTTAGATTTTTCTACCCGGATTATTGAGCATGCATCAGGGACTTGTGTTTTAACATAAAATGGATGAACTGTAAGCTGTGAATGTAAACAACAACGTCACTGAAATCCGAATGTTAATACTGTACAGTACAGTACTGTATTGACATTTTAACCAAGTATTTGTAAACATTGTGTCATAATATGTGCTACAACCGCCTGCCATACATGCGTTAGAGAAGCTGACAGATTGACGTCATCGACACTGACGCAGAGCGGACGGAGGCAGAGCAGCAACAGCATCCCAGCTAACAATCGGTACATCATCAATCTCCCACCACCAACGAGGTGTTTTCTTACTGAGCAGCGTCCAGAAAACTAATAAATAAAAACGGTAGGAACACCAGCGAGTGTACTGGCAGAACTGCTAGTTGTTTACATCAGGCCCTTGGTTTTTGTCAGTTGCAGTCATTTCCCTTCGTTGTGGTTTGACTGTCATGGTAAGGTTAGCAAAGCTAGCTGTAGCTGGATGCAGGTGAACAGGTGCTCAGTTTTATTTAAAAAAAAACAAAGCAAACGGCACGGTTTGTAAGGTTAAATTGTTACGTTTGGACACTGCTGCGCCATCGTTTGTGAAGAAACTGCACTCAGTGGATGTCATTATCGAAGTCTTATATGATATAATGATTAGTAATGCAGTACATGTAAACGTGCTATTCTCTTGAGGAAGTGAAACAAGGTGGTTAACTCTGCTCCTCTTCCTGGCTTGTCAGAAAACAGATTGCTTCAGCATGTTATGTGAACTGATTTTCGTTCACAGCTAAACCAAATTATTTATTTCCACCTGCTTATGGAACACATTAATATATACAGTATTAAAAAAAACAAGATGTTAATTTCAAAATGATTATATTCTTGTAACTAAAACAAAAGAAATAAAGCCAAAACAAAACTTTTAGAGCTTACAAAGGAGTTATGAAACTGTGGATGGGTTAAGGAGTTCTATCCAACATATTTAACATAATCTTAAAAATGTTTAGCACAAATTTAACCCTATTATGTTGATGCAGATCTTTTACATGCTTATGGGATTTTAATAATGATGTATTCCAATTCACAAAAAAAGTTTGGACATTGTATAAAGTGTAAATAACAATAAATAGCCCTTATTTCCACAATATGCATTTAATTTGAAACAAGTAGACATACAACATTCAACTTTAAATCTTTTAACCTGCCAGCTCCTATTTTTAAGCAAATAATCTTGTTTGAAATTTGTCTGTGATACCTGAACAATTTTCACCAAAGCAGCTCTTAAATCGACTCTTTAATAAAAGTTAGTGTATTGACCAATTGCTGTAGTTTAAATTAAAATAATGATACAGTAATAATAATTCTTGATATGTCTGGGCCACCCTATTTGTATAATTATTTTTCAGCAATGATCTATTTTCTTTCAGTGAGAAACGTTCTGGATTGCTGACAGTCATGTCATTGTTAATTTGGCAGAATGCGTTTTGGTGTTGTCTTGTTAAAACAAGCAATGCCTTCTGAGTATGCATGAGACTGAAGCTTGTCTGCATCTTACTACAAATGTTATTCTATATATTATGATGCCTTTACAGATGTACAGGTAGCCTGTAATACAGGTAACACACCCTGTCTTGCGAATATCAAGTTTGATTATGTATTTCCTCTTTAGCTTAGTGCACATTTATTATGTCGTGGCTTTACTGTATTTACATTTTACACAATGTTAAGTTATTTGTAAAAGAAGGATGCACAGTGTGGTCAACAAAAAGTTATAGCTGATAAAACCACTAGAATGTATTTTTAATTGCTTAAACTGGCTACTCTAAATTATCCTTTGATGAAAGTGAGTGGGTGATTTGTTGTTTGTCATCCTTGTGATGGACTTGCAACCTGTCCAGGGTGTCCCCCTCCTCTTGCATAATGACTGCTGGAGATAGGCACCAGGGGCCTCATGTACAAAGACTTGCGTGGATTTCCTACTGAAAAGTGACGTACGGTCAAATCCAGAAAAGTGTGTACGCACAAAAAAATCCAGATGTATCAAACTGTGCGTACACCGGAATCCACGCACATTCCTTTTGTACATCACAACCAACGTGGAACTGAGCGCACGTGAGACACCTCCCCTGACACGCCTTCATTTACATATGTTAAACAGATGCAAATTACTTCCTGCATGTGTGAAGGACATGTTTGTTTGATCCCTGCGCGATCAGAAATCATTTCTAGATTCAGGAAAATAATGAATTTAATATAATATGAGTGAGGAAAAAATCCTAAGTAAGAATAGTAATAAAATGTGTTCATCACGCAAAGAACGAGTGATTGTGTGTCGGTATTTGTGTGTGCGCGCACCCTGCTTTGGTGCGCAACGGCTCATCCATTCATTCTGAGTGAAAATATTAACTTTGCGCACGAGTTTATTACCATAATTACTGTAAACACAGAGGAACTTGGATGTTTGGTTGAACATAGATCTTTGTTTATTTAATAGATGACATGAAGAAACGGGTCTGTGCGTCTCAGTGGAGAGTTTTCATGACATGACGTGATGTTGGAGTCTCCAAACGCTGCGCGCAGCGCGCGCCACAGCCTTGTGCGCAATCTGTTTGTCTGTGAAGCTGTTACTCTCCAACAAGTTATATATGGTGTACTTTCACGTGTCATTTTGGAGAAATCTACAATAAACGCAGATTATGAATCACCTCCAGCTGCCGTGTGAGGGTGCGCGCGCGCTCCAAAGCGCGACCACTCAGCCTTTGGAATCATATAGATGAGACCATTCTATTGGACATGATCCGGCTTTGTGTGGACTGGAATGGCACAGTCCCGATCGACCTGCCAGCTCCCTCTGGAAAGCTCGGGAACAGTTTGGTCGCTGCTTCTGCACGCGTTGTGCTCCAGAGCGCAGTGCCAAAATGAAAAAGGATTATCCCTGAAAACGGCTGATAAGCCATATCATAGATCAGAAAATTATATCTGTTTATAAATAAATGCTCTGCGTGTTACACTATCTCCAGTAAGGCTGAATCCGTTCCTGTTAAATGTATTTGTTGCACAACTTTGCGCGTCCTTTATTTGCGTCCATGTGGATGTAATAATTGTTATCATGTGTGTTTGGTGGGAATATTAATCATTTTCACATCATGAACAGTTAATAATAATAATAATAATAATAATGAATTCAATTTATAACGCACTTTTCATTAATGAAAATCTCAAAGTGCTACAAGGTGCAACATAATTGAATGTCAATAAAACAAATAATAAAACAATTACAATCAACAACAGTATCAGCTAAGATCAAAAGTAGAATCATGAGGAGTATAGTATGCTCGGTTGAAAAGAAAGGTCTTCAAGCCGCTCTTAAAGTCAACCACAGACTGTGGGGCTTCAGTTTTTCAGGATCACCTGTAAGTGTCGCCAAAGGAACAAGAACCACAGAAACGTGCGTACGTGTGCTCGGGAGCTGGCGTGGAAATGTACCTGGATGCGCAAATATTCACGTTCAGTTCAGTTTTGATACATACGGGGTTTTGCGTGGATAGTGACGCACGCAAGGTTTTTGTGCGCACGCACGGTTGATACATGAGGCCCCAGCTCTCCTGACACCAAAAAAGGCAACAAGCAGAAAAATAAAATGGATGGATGTTAAAATATTATAGCATGTCTTGATATATCATTTATAAAGAAAGTTTTTAAAAGTAATAATGTATATATTCAAAATTAAGATCATATAAAATCACTTAATTGTTTCATCACAGTAATCAAAAATGTACAAGAATGTTTGCTCTTTGAACTGTAACATGACTCCTAAGATATTCTTTGGCCAGTTTTAATTTATTAATTGAATATTATTACTACTTCAGAAGCCTACATGTCACAAACCCATGTTTTGTTGGAGCTTGTTTTGTAATTTTTGCTTAATCAGTTTTATTACCGATATTTGTAAGGTATCCAACTAGTGCATCTATAATCAGAAGGCATTATATACAAGACGCCGTCAACAGACATCAGAACCTGTTGTTAAATTCTGCACAGAAAACATACAGCAAACGGCAAATGAAGTACTGTACTGTGACCTCCTTTACACCATCCATTTGTTCTGTTTTGTCTCTTGTCCCAAGTCCTTTGTCGCCCCACTAATCCATGTACTTCTACCCCTTTCGCTGTTCTACTTTCCTTCACTTCCTTTTAATGATCCACCCTGTCCACCCCCCTCCCACCACAGAAATAAAATAAAAGATGGCCACTTCCTCCTCCACTCTGGAAGAAGATGAGAGCTTGAAGGGCTGTGAAATCTTTGTGCAGAAGCACAACATCCAGCAGATCCTCAAAGAGTGCATTGTGAACCTCTGCATCGCTAAACCTGAGCGTCCTCTGAAGTTCCTGCGGGAGCATTTTGAAAAGCTGGAGAAGGTTGGTGGTGACAACACTCAGTTTTATTCTATGTGGGGTCTGTGACAGTTTGTGTGTTGTGCTTTCAAGTTGCAATCTGCCACTATCTTTGTCATCTAAACTGGATACGTAAGACACTTTTTATTTGCAGTGTAGGCTGTACTTTGTTGGTTGTCTACTGTGTGATTAAAATAGCCTTAACGTTATTGACAAGATTATTTATTTCAATGTTTGTCACATTTCTTCAGTCAAAGTTGACAGTACTGTACAAGCAGACACAGTATTTCAGCTTGTTACAGTGTTAAAACCCATTCTAAAAAGAGAAAAATATTTATAACAAATGCAAAAATGTCTTTATATGTTCTTTAATGAATTGATTAGATCCTAAATAGTGATATCTCCGGTGATAGAGATACCCCCAGTGTAAAATGTTTATATATATATACAGTATATATATATACACAGTATATATAT